>JAKKIK010000547.1:0-28521 GCA_024500135.1 Heterodera carotae | reverse complement strand
TCATTATTCTCCAGAAGAATACCGACAACTCGGCCTGGGAGTTTCGCTCATCAACGACAATGACGACACTTACATGGCGTCTGTGCACGCCGTGAACGAAACTTCGGACTACATTGTCTTCAAAGCGGAACAACCATTCCCACAATTCCCGTATTTGCACGCCGCAGATCCTCTTGACAGATTTGTCGCTTTTGTATGTAAATAAATACGAATAGGACGCCATATAGTATTAACATTTAAAGTGTTCTCTGATATGACCTTTTTTGTAATTTTAGGGTCTTCCGTTCGGAGAGCCCAAGTGGTCTTTTCGAGCGGGACATATCAGTGGTGACTCGGCGCAAAATCCCGCATTTCTTTATGCGGACGGCGGCGCAATGGATGGGTATTCAGGAGGGGGGGTCTTTTATCGCGAAACCGGTGGATGCATTGGGATTTGTCGCGGCGGCGGTTACGAACAACAAGCGCCAAGGATAGACTTTGGATCCGTTCTGCAAATAATTTCGGCAACTGGTGAGTTGCTGTAGAAATGGCAAAATGAGTGTCATAATTTTGCACATTGTTTCTAATAACAAAACATAATAACCTGATTTCCAAATTAAGCTTCCTTTACTAAATTTGATTAATTTAGTGATAAAACAGAACATTGAAATGTTCGGAGGCCGCCGTTTCTCTTTTACTTTTGCTGATGGATTACAGGTGCAGAAATGATGTATGGAGCAGAGCGAATTTGATGACACAGACGGGTTTCAATAAATCATTTATTATTTTCGCTCAAATGGAATTTTTGATCATGTGCCATCCTTTTGTTTTTTTCGACTGCATAATTGAACCCCTATAAAATAGAGTTGTTGTCCGACTTTCTATTAAATAAATGCTCATTATCATGCTTCACTTATCTATAATTTGTTTTTATATTTCAAATGCAATTCCTGGGTTCTTGCAGTTACCGTCTTGAATATGCCGAGTCTTGACACTGTCCCTGAACGTATCGATTTTGACGAAGAGGAGGAAATGATTCTGCAAAGATGGCGTGACGATAATACTTTTCAAACATCGCTTGAGTGCGTTTTGGAATAATTTAATCTTCGTTTAATATGTGTGACCTCTCCCTTACAATAATTTCCATCTATTTGCTTAAGAATGAGCCGTGGTCGTCCCCACTACACTTTCTACGATGGGCCTCCTTTTGCCACTGGACTTCCTCATTACGGGCACATTTTGGCAGGTGCTTTATGTTGGAAATCCATGCCCGACATTTGTAAATTTTTACAATTGTCACTAATTCGTTCGCGACCATTTAGGCACAATCAAAGACATTGTCACGCGTTGGGCCCATCAAAGTGGCTTTTATGTTGAAAGACGGTTCGGCTGGGACACCCATGGACTTCCTGTGGAATACGAAGTGGACAAAATCGAGGGCATCAAAGGGCCGGAGGATGTGCTAAAGATGGGAATTGCTGTTTATAATTCTAAATGTGGGACAGACTAATATTCAAGATTGTTAAATGGGATGTGCAACATTTTCAGGTCGAAGCATTGTGATGCGATATGCCCGTGAGTGGCAGTGCACCGTCGAACGGATGGGCCGATGGATTGACTTTGACAATGACTACAAAACGCTTTATCCGTACCATTTTAATTTTTGTCCTTTCTCGAGCATTTTTAAACATTTAGGTGGTTTATGGAAAGCGTTTGGTGGGTGTTCTCGCAACTGTTTAAGAAAGGGCTTGTCTACAGAGGGGTCAAAGTGATGCCCTTCTCAATCGGATGTTCGACGCCTCTCTCAAACTTTGAGGCCGGACAAAATTACAAAGATGTCGTGGACCCATCAGGTAGAACCGGGAAAACATTTTTTGTCATTCTTTTTCATTATTTCTTTTTTTAGTGTTTGTTCGGTTTCCTCTCGTCTTCTGTCCAAACCGTTCCTTGGTCGCATGGACAACAACTCCATGGACATTGCCAAGCAAGTAGGACACACTTAATTCATTTAATGCCGTTCTTATCGATGCCTGCCATATTCAGTTTGGCACTTTGTGTTCACCCTGACTTTGTCTATTTGGTCGTATCGGGTCAGACATAGACATATCCTTTCTCATTTTAACTGCTAATATGTCATATTCAGACAAACAAAACGGCAAGGAATTCGTCATTCTTAAGGAGCGTCTTTCGGAGTTATACAAGACAGCGGACTCTTACACTTTGATCGGAGAAGTGAAAGGCAGAGACCTGGAGGGGTTGGAGTACACGCCGCCGTTTCCCTACTTTGAACACCTTAAAAAAGAGGGCAGAAAAGTGTTTCGGGTGCTCACCAACACTTATGTGAAGACTGATGCGGGTACTGGTATTGTTCACCAAGCGCCCTATTTTGGGGAGGTAAAAACGGCAATGTGCTTAATTAAAATCCGCTGTTTCTGTCTTTAAGGACGACTTCAAAACATGTCTTGACCATGGTGTTATCAGCAAAGATTCGAAAATAATTTGTCCGGTCGACAATTCCGGCCGTTTCACGGACGAAGTGTCCGACTTCAAAGGACTCTTCGTGAAGGACGCCGACAAACAAATCATAAAGATGCTCAAGGAGAAAGGGCTTCTCCTCAAGCAGGAACAGCACAAACACAGTTACCCGTTCTGCTACCGGTCGCAGACTCCGCTCATTTACAAGGCCGTCCCTTCTTGGTTCATCCGCGTGGAGCCGCTCGTTGACCGACTCATGGCCAACAACGAGGAGACATATTGGTACTGAAAGTCCTGCTAATGTATTTTATTATGTTTTGCACTGTTTAGGGTCCCTTCCTTTGTCAGAGACAAACGTTTTGCAAAGTTTGTGCCGAGTTATCTTAGCATTATTAGTTTAAATAAATTATGAAATTGGAGTTGGTTGCGGGATGCACGAGATTGGTGCGTGAGCCGAAATCGCTTTTGGGGCACTCCGATCAATCTTTGGGTGAGCGACGACTTCCAAGAAATGGAATGCCCCGGCTCCATTGAGGAGCTTGAACGATTGACTGGCGCCAAAGTCACTGACCTTCACCGTGAGAAGTACGATTATTGCACAACCGAAAAATATACTGCCATTGCAAAAATCCCTTTTTTTAAGTATTGACCACTTGCAAATTCCGTCTAAAAAGGGTCATGGAATGCTTAAGCGTGTCAGCGAAGTCTTCGACTGTTGGTTTGAGGTTGTTTATGAGTTAAAAATTACTCATAATTTTCCATCCATTTAAGTCAGGCTCTATGCCTTATGCCCAACAACATTATCCATTCGAAAACTCCGAAGTATTTGAACACAATTTCCCGGCTGATTTTATTGCGGAAGGTTTTTTTTTTAATTATCATAATTGGTCATTGATCATCTCTGTTTATTTATTGAATCGTCCTTTGTTAGGCATCGATCAAACTCGTGGATGGTTCTACACTCTGTTGGTCATTTCGACCGCTCTATTCGACCGTCCTCCCTTCAAAAATTTGGTCTGCAATGGACTCGTGTTGGCCTCGGACGGAAGCAAAATGTCGAAAAGCAAAAAGAATTTTCCAAATCCATTGGAAGTTGTCAGAAAGTACGGAGCGGATGCATTGCGTCTATATCTTATCAATTCACCCGTTGTCCGAGGCGAGAATTTGCGCTTTCAGGAGGACGGTGTCGCTGAGGTCAGCAAGCAGGTGTTGAACCCGTGGTTCAATGCCTACAAATTCCTCAGCACCGCCGTCAGCATCTACGAAAGTGTACGTCACAGTTCGACTTTACCATCAGTAGAATTACCGAAATTAAAATTTTCCCCGAGACCCCATAAAACAGACAAGTCTCCTATAGAACCGTGACTGGGACTCTCGAGCAGCCTTACATTCGTTCCGATAACTTCACACATATTTCGCTGTCATTTCCTTACAGAATGGTACACCATTTGAATTATGCCGTGCCGGTTTCACCAATGTTATGGACCTATGGATTTTGTCATTCACCAACAGTCTGATCGCTTTTGTGCGCGAGGAGATGAAGTATCTGCAAATTATTTTTCTTCGGTTTTTGTTTACACCCTCTCATTCTTTCTTTGGCATATTAAGGCAGTATCATCTGTACGCGGTAGTTGCTCCGTTGGTCAGCTATTTTGAGACGCTGACCAACACTTACATCCGTCTGAATCGTCCACGAATCAAAGGCACTGTGCCGAGCGCAGGTGACACGGCGGCGGCAATTGGTTGCGGCGATGACCAAGTGTTGGCCATCTCGACACTTTCGCATGTGCTGTTGCAAATAACGCGACTGATGGCGCCGTTCACGCCTTTCTTCTCCGAATACATGTGGCAAAGGCTGAAACCGTTGGTGGGCAGCAAGCACATTTTAGACCCAAATCCCAGACTAATATTCGACATTTGTGAAGATTGGCGACGACGCTGAAAAGTCGGTCCATTTTACAATGTTGCCCATGGCCGAAACCGAGTTGATCGACAAAATCGTCGAACGTCGAGTTGGGGCGATGCGAACAGTGATCGAAATTGTCAGGACATTGCGAGAACGGAAAGGAATCTCTGTGAAAGTAAGTGATCAAATAATTCCATAACAATGGTGCTTTACTTTGTCGTTTCCAGTATCCACTAAAAGAAATGGTCATCATTAATAGGTAAATCAGCATAGTTAAATTTAAATTCTACAAGTAATTTGATTTTTTATGGTTTTAATTCTGTTTTTTCAGGGACCAGCAATTCCTTGATGATCTCTGCTCGTTGAGAGATTACATTTTGACCGAATCCAATGTGGAGGAGATGACCGTCTCCCAAGACAAACAAAAATACGGAGTTCAACTGAAGGCAGAGCCAAACTTTAAAATTTTGGGGATGAAATTGAAAGCCAACCTGAAGGCGGTGACCAATTATTTAAAGGTGCCGTTTTATCGTAATTCTAGTAAATTGTTTTTAGTCTTATCAAATCTGTTTTCAGAATGATGTGACTGAGGCGCAGCTTGAGGCGTTATTGGCTGACGGTGCACTGACTGTTTTGGGCCATCAGCTGACATCGGAGGAAGTGACTGTGTCGTTCACCGTTGACACCGGCAAAACAAAGTCCGATGACAAATGGGAAACGGCAACGGGAAGTTCAGTGAGTTGTTATTCTAACTTAGTGCGGCGGACCGTCGCTTCTGATCGCAATTAAATTTTTTCAGTGCGTTGTGATGGTTAACACGGCAGAGGATGACGCTTTGCTCGCCCGTGGATTTGCTCGAGAGATCATAAACCGAGTCCAGAAATTACGGAAGCAGGTTTGCGTGAAATGCCATTGGCATGTTTTTAACAAAAATTTTTGCAATGTCAGGGAAAATTGGTGGAGACGGACAAGGCCGTCGCGTATTGCACTGTTCAGCCAGCAGATTCACCGCTTGGCTTGGCACTTAAGGAGCATCGCGAGAACATTCAACAAGCGACCGGAACACCGCTATTCATGAGCGAGTCACCTAATGGGGAGGATTTTTTGGCGGAAACCTGTGACAGGATAAAGAACTTTGAATTTCGGGTGAGTCCCCTTTCGACAATTTCATACTATTGTATTTGCACGCGCTTTTTCCTTTAGCTGAGGCTGTTACAACTGAAGGATTGATTGATGCCACCGCTTTATATTGTTGTTGTTGCTGATGTAATTGTTGAATTGATTTTTGTTCATACTATTGGTTTTTTGACAAAGAATGAGATTCGTTCGCAGTTCTTTTTCTTTTGTACGCTTCATTGAACGAAAACAAAAAACATTCATCCCACCCACAATAATAATTAATAACACAGTCAGTCATTTTTCAGTTTGTGTCCATCTTTTCCTTTAGGGTTTCCCTTCCTAACTTTTCTTCTGTGCTTGTGCTTCCCGCGCCTTTTGCTTCTGTTCCTCTTTGGCCTTTCTTCTCTCTTCCTTTTCTCTCTCCTGCTTTATTTTTCTCTGTTCTTTTTCCCTCTGAACAGCTTCTTTCTGCTCCTTCTCTTTCATAAGTGTCTCCCGGTCCACCAACTTCACGCACGTGTCTTTGCTGTGGTCCTCCAGTCGAACACCCAATTCCGGCAGAATTTCATCGCGCAATCTGTCGCACTCCTAAAACGAAGATGCTTTTTTGACGATGAGCTGAATGTCTGGCACCTTCAAGATGTTCAGATTCTTCTCTGCTCGCGCCTCACTGCGGACGACTTCACGGAATTGTGCAAGAATCTCCAAGAATGGCATCACAATGGCCTCACGATCGTCAGTGTTTGTGGTGCAACTATATACAAAATATTGCTGTAAACTTTCGCCACAATATTGCTTAAAAATTCCATTTACTTTTCCTGGCTGCAAAAATCGTATTCGCCCACATCTGGATTAACGCCAAATGTGCAGAGTAGATCTCTGATGTAATTGGCACAATTTGCCAGTAAGCGACAATCCGGCACGGCTTCTTCCTGCTTTCGCGTCATTATGTACGTGTTCAGAAGCGAGATGGTCATCCGAAGTTTATCGAGCACCGCCCGCGTGTCGATGGAGTTGCACATCGCCAAATGAATGGCCGACTTCGCCGAGTCGAATTTGTCGAGCATCTCCAACTCAGCCTCACCATAGGGTTTGAAGCACTAAAGAAATTTTACAAATTATATACCATTTATACAATTAACCTGTGACAATTCGTCGACTTGCTTCATTTGCTTTCGCATAATGTCCTTGAGATTCAAGAAAAACTCACAGAAAAACTTCTCAAATTGAGTAGAGAGTTCCATAGTCGCTTCACTAAAAAATTACTAATTTTTTCTAAATTAAAATATTATTTTTTTTGTTGTTGCTTAATTCGAATTTTGTTTCCCAGGCACCTGTAGTCCAAATCATCCGTCCAATTGTGCATTAGAAAAAGAATACGAAGCTGTCGAGCAGTGTACTTATTCAACGTGTCTTTTATCGTCACAAAGTTTTTCAAACTCTTCGACATTTTTAAGCCTTCGATTCGTAAAGTGCCGCAGTGGAGGAAAAAATTCACCCAATGATCGCAGTCAGTGTAAGCCTCACACTGAAAATAAAAAACGAAGTAAAAGTCAGGTTATATGAGTTGGCTTGTCACAAAAGTATTTAATGGGCCATTCCATCAGTTCACCTGCGCAATTTCGTTGTCATGATGAGGGAATTTGAGGTCAAATCCGCCGGCGTGGATGTCCAATTTGTCCCCGCAAATGGCGGAACACATTGCCGAACATTCGATGTGCCAACCGGGCCGACCTGAACACACAGACCATAAATACGAGAGAGATGTGGTCTCCGGTTTTACCTTTGCCCCAGGGACTCTCCCAAAAGGGCTCTCCGTCTTTTGAGGCCTTCCAAAGCGCAAAGTCCGACGGTGAGCGCTTGCCCTAAAAAAATGCAAAAAATCCGACGAATTACAACCAATCGGAAGTTATCACACATACTTTCAAACTGTTCGTTGCCACAGAAAGTTCGCCCTCACCCTCCCGCAAATGTTTCTCCGCACTTTCAGCATCACTATAAGCTTCCGGAAGGAGTTTTGCATAGGAATGATTCGGTTTTGATGCGAATTCCGTGGTGTTGAAATAAACCTAAAAAAGAATGTGCCAAATACCGTGAATAAATGACCCGAGGGTACGGCACCCATCGAGAAAAATTAGACAATTGGATGGAGCATTATTGCCAAAAAGGTTAAGGATGGTAAAAAATAACCCTTTATTTATTATGAGATATGTGTAAACGTACAGATCCATCGGCCACATAAGCATAACCATTGCGGACAATTTGCTGGACGTATTTAATGATTTGTGGCATGTACTCGCTAACTCGGGTCAGCACGTCCGGATCACGAACATTCAAAGAGCGCATATCGCATAAAAATTCATTTTCGAACCTTTAAAAAAGCTATTGAAAAAAATAAATGCATTTTTGAGTATGTGCTAATAATTTACCCACTTTTTGGCCAATTTCATAAAAATGCCGTGCTCAATGACCGTACTTCCCCGAGTAATGTCGAGCCACTCGGATAGCACTTCTTTTGCACTCTCAGCCAATTTGCGGACCAAATTGCGACGATCCCTTTCAGAAGTGTCCGACTGAACGTTGTCAAGCCGAGCAATGCACATTTTAAATTGAGCGAGATCAGCTTCAAATCCGGCAATCTAAAGAATGCTTCTAATTAATGATGAGAGAGAGAGAGAGAATGGAAAAAAAAGAAAGAGGGAGGGAGGGGGGTTATTTTTTCAGAAAACAATTGAAAATTCAGAAAGTGAGTTGCCTATTGTAAAAAATTTCGGTAATTTTCAAACATTTATTACAACTCTGTAGAAGATAAAAAATTTGATTGCATTTCCTGCAATCATTTCTTCTGAAATTATGCCCGTTTCCGCCTCCCTCTTCTGCTCACCATATCCACAAAAAGTTTCTTTTTGTCTGGGTCAGGTTCACTGGATGCCTTATTGAGATAATGCTGAAGAGCTGCTTGAAGTTGCCGTTCAAATTCTTCAGTGCCAACCGACTCAACACCATCCAAATACTGCTCGAGAAGAAAGTTCTGACGTGCCCTATTTTTTTAAATCTTTTTAGACATTTATTCCAAGAAAATCGCAAATTAAAACACGAAATGGCCGCCCACTGTTTTTGTTTTCGTGTAATTAATAAGTTGATTGGGCGAATTGGACCAACATTTTCATGATCAGCGATCCCGATAACCCTTTGGAATCATGATTTTCATGGAAATGTTTAAAAAATTAAGTTGGTGTAAAAAATATGGTGCCCCCTCAGGCTTTATCTTTACAAATAAGAAAATGAATGACCTTTTGATGATTTTGTCGTCAATGTCCGTCACGTTCATAACATACAACAAGTCGTAGCCAAAGTAATCGGTGAGCACTCGCCTTACAATGTCAAAGGACAGATAAGCCCTCGCGTGGCCCATGTGAGCGGAGTCGTAAACAGTTGGGCCACAAATGTAACATTTAACTTGCTGAACAAAAGTAACTTTAGTCACCCAGGGAATTTTGGATTGGTCAAAATGAAAAAAGACAAGCGAAATTCGTAAGTAAATTACAATACAATTTTGGTATCGTAAAATGAATTTCGTGGTCAAATTCAGACTCTCCCACCCGCCACCCCCATGAATTAAACTCGAACACTTTGTCGGTTCTATTATTGTCAAATAGTGCACATTCTTCCTTCTGTTTACCTTATTGCCCGAAATAGGCTCAAATATTTCCTTGTCCCGCGTTAAACTATTAAACAGTCGCAAACGAGGCTTTTCCTCATTGGTTTGAGTTTTGTATGGAGTCCATTTGCAAGACATTGTAACAACGGAATGAATTTGTGTCCTTGAATGAGTGGGCGCTGAAAAACGAATTGTGTACAAAGTCGAGCGAATAATTTGCATAAACTAAAAAAGTATGATGGGTTTGCATATATTGATAGCTCAAAAGTGAAGAATCGCAAAATTAAATTGCTATCAAAATGAATTCTCGGGTTTCACAAAAGTTCGAATTAATAAAATATTGAACAAAGAATTGTATAGAAGGGACAAAAGGATGAAAATTAAAACCCGGCAACGGGATTTTAAAAAGGAGGCCGGATGGGATCAAAATCCTCCGACGGAACATTTTAATCGGCAGGCGTAAGTATTAACCCATGTTGTTGTTTGAGTCTCAACCCCCCAATTGGGTGGGCAAATGATGCAATCCGATTGATTCGCTTGCTCATCCATCGTCTCGCTGCCCTCCCCTTCTCATTCCCATACAAACAAAACAACAAAAACCTTCCTCATTGATTGTGGGAAGCACTCACTCTCATTCACTCATCAACAAATATTGCATTTAGTAGAAGGGGATACATAGGCTCGTAACAAATATTAGCAACTAAAACATACAATGAAATGAATGAATAACTCTTGCAGGGAGCGAGGGATGACAGACGAAAATGCATGCGAATGATTTGTGTTTGATAAATAAAGAATGAGGAACGCCGCAAGGGAACTAAAAATGGAATTTTTTAAATTGGTTTCACGTTCCATCATCATCTTTTCTCTCTCCTCTCTCCATTTCGTCCACTTACGTTATTCCAATGATTGTTTATTAATTTATTTATTACCATTAGTTTCATTAGTTTCGTTTGTTCCTTCCTCTCCCTTTTTTCAGACAATTTCCAAAACGACTCAAAAATGTGCGTTTTCGTTTTTCTCTGTTTGTTCCAATTGTTCGGATTGTTGAATTGAATGAATGGAACGGGTAACATTCATATCGAATGAATGCCAACTACCG
This sequence comes from Heterodera carotae, assembly GCA_024500135.1. Classification (NCBI taxonomy): domain Eukaryota; kingdom Metazoa; phylum Nematoda; class Chromadorea; order Rhabditida; family Heteroderidae; genus Heterodera; species Heterodera carotae. Next base: position 18,279 of record JAKKIK010000547.1, on the reverse strand, counting down.
TTAAGTTAATATGTAACACTCTGTTAAGTATTCTCTTTTCATTTTCTTAATCTCTCATCAAAATGTTCTATGTAACCATTATTACTATTAGTCCAAAAGGTGTGATTGAAAATGGAATTTTTTGAAAGAAAGGATGGAAGAGACGGAGAGTGAAGTGACGAACGAACGCCCAACGAACGAATGGATGGAAAGAATGAATGAAATGCATTTGCCCTCTGATCCGCCGAGATGCACTTCTTTTTCTTTCCAACTTCACAGCTTTGCGCCGTCATTCGTCAGTTCGTTTCAATCCTTCCATTCTGTCAAGGGTGGGCGAGTGACGGACGACGCATTGAGACAGCTGTTCTTTTTATGCTCCTTTTCCACCACCATTTCTGATACAAGCAAATTGTCATCCATAATTTTATATGCGACCTCCCCCTCTTATCTTATGACTTTTACAGTCAATTGATTAACACATGCAATGCATACAAATCAAAAAACGAAAAAAATCTTTCTTGTTGCTGTTTCAACCACCAATCTTTTAGATTTTCACAATTTTATTCTTGTATTTTGTAATTAATGGCTTTGCCACACTCCGATGGCATTGTGGCCAATACTGAGACTGACCAAATGCTGAATCAAATCAAAACGATGGTGTTCACTTTCGCTCATCATTATAATAAGTTTTGTAAATATTAAGGTTTTCAAATTGACCGAGACTGGCGACGTGCAACGATTGCGCACTCTTCTCGACACACTTAATGCAGAACAATTGACGCTTTTGTGCAGAGAGAAAGAACCGCGAGAGAATGGCAGAAATATGCTTTTAATTGCGGCACGAAATGGCCACACAGAAGTGGTCGACCTTTTGGTAAGTGGAAAGTGCCAAAAACATTGCGAATGATGGCACACACTCTTTAAGCTGAAAAAGGGCGCTGACCCACACGAAACCGGCACAGTGAAGTTCGATGGGGAAATGATAAGTTGGTTCATTTCATTCTTTGATTGGGAAGTGATGGGATTGTTTTAAGGGGATACCATATCTTAGTATTAGTTATTCATTCTGAAGACAAATGTTTCAAGAAAAGATGGATAAACATTCATGGAAGAAAGAATTAGCGGAATAACAAGAAATTGTTTCAATTCATTTTATTGGGAGTTAGAATCAGCCGGAGAATTAACTTGTGAGTTCAGCTCGCGTCGCTCCGCTTTGGGCGGCGGCAGCCGCGGGGCATTTGGAAGTGTGCAAATTGTTGGTGGCCAATGGAGTGAACATCAACCAAACGACAAACACCAACAGCACGCCGCTGCGTGGCGCATGCTATGACGGCAATCTGTCAATTGGTAAGTGGTTTCGATGTCACGAAAATTGAACATCAAAACACGGTAGGCCTCGGCGTCATGGTTTTGCTTTTCAGGGGAGGGGGGGGGGAGCGTCATGGCAACTGATTGTGAGTTTTTTGAGGGGACATGGGTTTGGCTTGTAAAATAAAAAAAGAAGCCATCATTTATGCAATTCATTCACACTTTGGTTATTCAGTCAAGTTCCTTGTGGAAAATGGTGCTGACATTGAAATTGCGAATCGGCATGGGCACACCGCGCTGATGATAGCGTCATATCGCGAAAAGGTGGACGTTGTGCGCTATTTGCTTTCGGTTGGCGCCCAAACTGATCGGACTTCGATCAAAGGTTTCGTTCTTCTTAATTCATTTGGGACTTTTTTAGTAGAATATTTTTTATTAATTCACTTATTGTTAGACACAATTCTTTAGGAAACACAGTGTTGCACGATGCTGCTGAAGCAGGAAATGAAGAAATTGTGCGCATTTTGCTTGACGCGGGCACCAAAATTCAGCGCGATGAGTGCGTTCACTGTTCGCAGTGCTTACAATTAACATTAGACAGACAAACCGTTTGTCTGATTTAACTTTTACATTGTTGTTGTTTTGTCCAATTCTTCCTCTTCGTTCGTTCGTTTTTGCGTAGTTCCATCCCTTAATTTCTAAAAGAATGCCCTCCATTTTCGTATTTTGCCATTTTATCTCGCTTTTCCTTCAGTTACGGTGTTACCCCTCTTCTCTCCGCCGCCCTCGCCGGCCATGCCCATTTGATGCCTCTTCTGATGAAATCGGCGAGCACCGAAGAGAAGCACGACGCATGGAAATTGCTCGGTTATTATTAATTTTCTCCCCAATTTTTGAAATTGATTTTAGGTGCTACAACGGTGGACAAATGGTTGGACATGGGCACAGCCGTCACTTATTGGAAGAAGGCATTCGCCGCAGACATTCGCGTCGATTGTTCTAAATTTGTCAAAGATTTGGACCCAATACGAGCAAAAGTGTACGGCGGATTTCGGGAGATGGCAAGTTGGGACGACGTTTTCAACATCATGGGCGACCCAGACGCTATTCGAATGCAGGCACTGACAAGTTTTGCGGGTGCATACCAATTTTTTTGTGGCATTTAGGCATTAATCATTCGCGAACGAATCATCGGTGACTCTCATCCGGACACGCACAGTTACCTCCGTCTTAGGGGTGCCTATTTCTTGGACATTGGCAGTTGGGAGCGAACCTGGGAAATGTGGTCGTACATACTCCAATTGGAACAATTATACCATCATCCGATGAGTTTGGCCACGGAGTCGACTTTTTTCGCTTTTCACGACGCAATAAGCGCAGTGATCGATGAATTGATGCGACCAGAAAGGCGCCAAATAAACAAAAATCAAATGCCATCCATTGAACAAGTGGGCGTTATTTTGGAACGGGCCGTTTATGAGGCAGAACGGTGAGACATTGGCAGAGAGGGGGGGGGGCACAAAGCAATTTGGCAATTAATCCTACATTTAGGTATATGTTTTCGGATGAAGAATCACTTGGCAAACTTTTATGGACTTACGAAGAACGCAGCATCCGGTCGGACTTGGAAAATTTGGTTGGAATGTGTCTTCAGTTTGTCCATCTCGTGAGTTTTTTTGATGCTTTATTTCTAATTTGCCTCCATCGATTTAGGTGAGTCGAGTGAACTTGGTGAATGTGATTCATCCAGAAAATACATCCAAATCCAACAATTCGTCTTCAGCTTCGCGGCCATCGGTTGTTTTACCAGTTCGGGAAAATTCAGGCCGTTCGGACGGTCCTTCTGGTGGCAATTTATCGACATATCGAAGCGCGGTAGGGGCCAACAACGCTAGCAACGCCAATCGCGACGGTGCTGATTCTTCACCGTCTTCGATCCCCCCGCCTGTCGCCAGCCGTTCCCCCACCGCCCCTCGACCATCGGCGGTGTCCCGTCTGAGCCCGTCCTGGAAGAAAAAGGCACAAATTGACCGGCCAAACTACATTATCACGGTCACTAGAGCAATTCGTTCGAGTTGCATGGCATGCAAATCATCCACAAATTTTAAGAATACTTCCGTTCCCTTTTGTGCCCGTTCACTCATTGGAAAAACGTTGGAACCATTCGCCAAGGTCGCTGCGGATGGACTTCGGCCGAGCTGTTCCCATTTGAAGTGCACTGTCCGTCGGTAGCGTCATAATGAATGCCATACGAAAAAAAGAGTCATTTAAACTAAAAGTTTGCTTGCGGTGTCTCGAAAATTCAACATCAAACTGTTGCACATCGCATGCGAAGAGAAGGAAATAAATCGAGACGATGTTGACTATATGCCGCGCATTCCTTCCATTTTTGTGGTTGAAAAACTGCTCTTTACCGGTGCGGATCCAAGCGAAGTGGACGAATGTGGTAAGAATTGATTGTGTGGGTGGCATTGGGGGTATGGACTAATGAGGGAATGCCACCATTTTACACATCGATTTGACAAGGCAAGTGAGTCATGCCACGCATTTTTGCACGAAAAACTAATACTTTCCATTGGACGAAAATAAACTACTAATTTGTGCCATCAAAAAATCGGATTGGATGTCAGGCAATACGCCGTTGCACATTTTGCTGCTGTCAAGCTCCATCGACCGGCATGCCATTGTGAAAGCTCTGCTCGACATGGGCGCTCCACTTTTTGCACGTAACCGACACAACGACACATGTTTTGACCTCATTCGCGGAAAACCGGACCTGATTCGCGGAGAGCCGGCAGAAATGGTTAACGCAAAACCGAACATTTTCCGAACACTCCGAATTGGTCAGTGGGACAATGAAAAGAATGGAATAATTAGTACATTAGTCGGTGCTTTGTGTTGCATTGCATTTCCCTAAGGGTGAAATTTTTCGAGTATTTTTTAGGTCGCTATCTTTCGCTGAAGCAAATTTCGGCAAATGTCATCAACAGAAACGGAATCAACGTGGACTGTTTGCCTGCTGCGCTGAAGAAGTGGATAAGCATCTTTTAGTCGTATCAAAAATCATTCGAAGTATTCATTAAAATATGGATTTTACTTTTATCGCCGCCGACCATTCGCGCGAGTCATATTGGCTCATCATTTCGCCCACCATTTTACAAATTTGTGTACATTATGTTTTGTGATCTGACTGAACAAAAATCGCATTGTTGTAATGATCTATCGCCGCAGTTAAGATTTGTTTTGCTTTTGCACTTATTCATAAAAATTTTGGTGTTTCCGTTTGAGTATCGTTCCCAGGGGGTCGGGGAAAGTTTGTTTATTTGTCCATCAACGGCGACTGATATTTTTCCCATATTCCAGCTCTTGTGACGAGTTATTCACATCACCCGTTCCTCCGATCACTTATAAAGAATGGTAGTAGCCGGTGGGGTGTGTGGTGGCTGTGCTAATCGAGTTCTGCTTCCTTGACGAGAAAGAAGAATGTGATGGAAGGGTCGGGTCATCCGGGAGGAGGAGGCGGGGTAATGAGTGACTGAGACTGACTGACGGGTCAAAAAATGTACAACAATCGATGGCAATGGTGGAAGTAGGTGGCTCGGATGGAAGTGGCTGTGGTGGAGTCAATGCGCGAGAAGGCGGCGCTGACATCGGCGCGACGGGTTAAGCGTAGCAGCAGGAGGGGGTAATGTCGGCAAGGATGGATGGATGTGCTTTCTCTATAGATGGGAAAACAAAAGGAGAGAGGGGGGGGGGGAATGCCCAGGGGGGCGATGGACCCCGGCGATGTCGTCGTCGCGCAGTTTCGCGCCATTCCCGTTTTGCGCCATCCCCTGCCCTTCCCCCGCCTGCTGCTGCCCGTTCCTTGGGTAGCAGCCGCCTCTCCTTTTGTGCCACAATTACAAAGGGTCGCGCTTAATCCGCGCAAATCCGAATATCCGCTAACTAAGCAAATTTATCCATCCATCCCTTGGGCCGGCCCGACATGGCTCTGTTCGTTCTGCTCGTTTTGTTCCTGCTCCAATCCCTTCAGGCTCGCATTTCTCCACAGCCCAACAACCGATGGAACAGAGACTATGGTCAGTATCATTCAGTCGCTTTTTGTCGTTGTTTTTTACTTTGGCAATTCCTTTTTTTCTGTTTGGTCCATTTCATAATTTGGACAGGCAATCCGGGCATCAAATTTCGGCTGACTCGCAAAGGAGCAGAGCATGTGAAAAATGTGGCGGTGAAGTTGCTGAACGAACAGTTGGCCACTTTGCGCGGCTTTCGGGCCCAGGTGAGGCCCATGAAAAGAGATCGGATCAACCAAATCTTTGCCATTGAATCAAACCGGTATGGTCCAATCACTCTTTAGCATGCCATCGACGAAGGCGGCATTCGTGGCAACATTTACCTCAGTGACGTGCAGACGTTGGCCTACCGTCCGCCATCGTTTTCCAATCTGCAATTTGTGGCACCGCATTCAATCATTTTCGGCATGCAGGACGCAGCCATCACGTGGGTTTGATCGTCAGCAAAAAACTGATCAGACAGACATTTCCCCAAATGCCCGCATATTCGGCACCCGAAATTGGTACAATTCAAAGCGTTCAGAATGTCGGGTCGCTTTTTGGGTGAGGCAGGCCCTCTGCTGCAAATTCCGGGCGCTCTGTTTGGCCAACTGCAGGGGCTTAGCATTCAAATGATGACGCAATTCCGCGCCTCTCCCGACGGACTCATTTCAGTGATGGTGACCAACTGCCAAAGTCAACTTCGGCACTCGCAGTTCACCATCAATCCCGAAGGACTTTTGGGGCCCATTCTGAAAATATTTGAGGCATCGGACAACACTTTTTGTTGGCTTAAAAGACATCGTTAATTTTTAGTCGACGATCAATGATCTGATCCGGCAGCGCATTCCCAACCTTTTGTGTCGCTCACTGCGCGACATTGTTGAGCGAAATTCGCCGCGACTGTTCCAACGCATGACGCACATTCCGTTGAAGGAACACTTTGGCGCGTTCAGCAACGGCAGTGGAGTTATCGAGAAGTAAGAGGAGAGATATGAATGCACTGTTGATGGATGGATAAATATTTAATGTTTAATAGAGAGCGAAAAATCCAAAAAAATCAAAACCTGTACCTGTATTCTGTACTGATATATGCCATGCCAAAATACGGGTACAAAAGGCCAGTAGAATTTTCCGAAAAATGCCTGTATCTGTCTGTACTCTGGACCCAGCAATAATATTGGATCCAGGTACAGGTGTCCGATCTCTATTTTACGCATACGGCTTCCATCCCATTAAAGTTTCACCGAACGGTTCACCAACGGAATGTTCATCGACGGAAGAATGGTACCTACTCGAATAGAATATTTTTTTTAGTTTTTGGCATGCCATTATGGCACTGACAAAGTGTCAAAATGAATGACTGCATTTAAATTTTTTTTGGCAGCCAATGTGCCGGATTGTACTTTGCCATTTTCCATTCGAAATTAAATGCCTTCTTCTTCAGGTGGCCGATCCCATTATCACCAACGACTTTTTTGAAACGCAACAGCGCGGTTCGTTCGTTGGGCTGCGCCTTTTTTAGCCTCCGACGATACGACCAATGCGCCTTTTTGGTTTTTTATTTTCAGGCGAATTGCGTTACGCCGAGACGCAGTCGCCGATCCCATTTTATCCGCAGCCAATTCCAAGCGAAAGGGTTCGCTTTTCTCTCTTCTGCTTCTGTGTCCCATCCCATTTTCATTTGTTTTAATATTTTACCAGGACTCGGACAAAATGCTGTATTTGTACGCGTCCGACTACACGCTGAACTCCATGCTGTACCACGCCTACCAAATGGAACGGCTGACAATTCGCGTAATAAATTTTGATAATTGAGCAACGGCACTTTGCCAATTCAAAGCACTCCCTAATTGTTGCCAAGGTTAATGAGGCATCGTTGCCACAAATGTACCGGGGATTTGTTCGGTGATTTTGACAAAATTTGCCATAAATAATTAATTAAATTTCAGCACAACTTGTCCCGACATTGAGGAGGTCAACGGCGACTTTTTGCAGGTTACAAAAGAGTAAAAAGGGCATTTCGAAATTTTTGGAAAAAGGGCAAAAAGTCGACAATTTAAAAACAATAAATGAAGCGAATTAAATTAAAATGATGACAAATTTAAGTCAATTTGTGTGGGCAAACTGATCCCGGCAATCGCCAAACACTTTCCCAACACAACCACCAAATTTGTGCTGCTTCCCCACGAGCTGCCCGAAGTGCGCTTTCTGAATGGACGCAGCACAATGGACCTCAATGGTTTGGCCCCCCCCGGCGGCACTTTTTTTTGATTGATTTGTTTGATTTTTGTTGGCATTTATCCCTTTGTCCCCCCCCCCCCCCCCTTAAAGCCCGCATTCTGACTCTTGTCTCTGACCGTGCCACGCGTCGGGACCGCCAAATTTTGGTCTCATCGGCCGAGGGAATGGCCGACATTCGACTGAATGCCGCCAACGCAAAGATTGCTGGCGATTTGAAATTGCGCAAATTGAAAATTCGTCTCCATCGTTCCGCAATTCCCATTGAGCCGGAGGTCATCGCGCAATTGGCACCGTTGGCCAAAACATTTTTGGGCCCGGAATTGGCACGGGGGCTGAAGGAGGGATTGCCATATCCGCTGAAGGTGCGCAAGGCATACGATCAATGGATGGCACAAAAACAAACACCAATATGCTTTCCATTTAATTGGGGGCTCTTAACTCCACGTTATTTATTTTGTAGACCACTCGAAACTCTCGTCTCGAGTGAGTCAAACTTTTCTTGGTTTAGCCCTCGGGTCTCGAATTTTCTATTAATTTGTTTATTTTCAAAATAGGAGACCATTCATTTCATTGGGCCTCGACTGACACTTCACAAAGGCTACATTCGTTTGGCCACCGACTTTGAGCTGAACGAGCAGCACATGCGCCAGCGGGTCGCAGAAGCATTTGAGCGTTTCAAAAATGAACTTTGAAGATATTTATTTACCTTTCAATAATGCCCCCGGGGGAATTAATAATAAAATATTTCTTTCTTTTTTATTTTGCTGTTTTTTTTTCTTCGTTTTTTTTCCGTCCATCGCTTTTTCTTTTTCTTTGTTCATACATTTCAAGCATTATTTGTTGTGAAAAGAGAGAGGCGAATGAATGAACAAAACCAACTTAAAAAATGTGCTTGGCAGGAAAACATTTTGTGAAAAGAAAGAAAGCGACTGATTTTGTCCGTCTGTCTGTCTGTCTGCCGTTCTCTACCAACGGCACACTCTCTCTTTCGTCTCCGATCCGTACGACTGCGTGTCTGATCGCTCTCCGCACTGCCCACACTATCTCAATTCTCAACTCAGACATCGCCCACACTTTCCGAGATCCAAGCGGGAAAAGAACAAATGTCGTGGGGGGGAGAGAGGAGTTAATGGATCAAGCACATTCAGCAATGTCTGGCTGGGGGGGAGAGACAGACTGATCGGAGAGAGAGAGAGAGAGGGATTTTGTCGGTTGGTTGGGTGGTTCTGACTCCGATCGACATCGTCCATCCATCCATCCATCAGTTCCCCGAGAATTTGTGTCTATTTCCCCGACTTTGCCTGTGATTTGCCCGATCCGCTCGTTCCCAGGACATCCGTCGGCCCTCCCCCTCCGATCGATTGCGTTCAAATTAGTTTTGTTGCCCGGGGCACATTTTCGTTGGCACCGTTTGCCTCCCTCCTCCACTTTCCCTCCTTCAGGGCACAAAACTGCTGCGTTATGCCGCGATACCATTCAGTGGACGACGATGTGCATGTGCACACCAAATGGTGGAGCGATTATCCGACTCAGTAAGCCATGGGGCAAAAGCCGGGCAAGGAGGTGGGCCATGGATTAACTCGGATAATCCACGGCCATGGATTAACCATGGATAATCCACAGGAAGTACACCGGGTTGGCCAAGGCGCAGACGGCCTTCAGCAACATTATCGGCGAAGTTTGGTCAAAGCCGAAACGAATGGTCCGTTCGGCGTCTTACACCAATCTGACCTATTACAAGGAGGCACAGCATGACTATCCGATCAAGGTAAAGCCGATACGATGGACAAATGATATATATTGGCGCGCCAATGGCACCAAATGAACAACAAAACAATCTTCTTCAGAAAAGCCCGTCCGTCTCGTCGTTGGCCCCCTCATTGGCGTTGCCCCAATACTATCGCCAGGCGGAACGCATTGTGCACACGGAACGCGTGTACAAGCCGTTCATCTACGACTGGTCCGTGTTTCGCAATATTAATACATTTTTCTTGGTTGTTTTTCACCCTTTCGCCTGTCAGGTACAACAAGGCGTACTCACAGCATCGTCACATCGACACACAGCGCGAGTTGATGCGCCCACTGAAGAGGGACCCCGACCCGTTGCGGTACAAACCGTTGAAGTTTGAGGACGCCATGTCGCGGTCCTCCTGGGTGCCCTACTACTCCAACCAGACAAAGCGCATTTACAACAATGAGGTAATAAGCGCAAATCATGGTTAAAAAACATGGGAAAAAACGCCCATGCCATAATTGCAGAGGAGCACCCCGCTGAAGTCGTACCTGCACGGGTCGCAGAACTACTTGGACAAGTACGTGTCCCAGCGGCTGAAGTCGGACGACTACGCGCAACGCTTTGCCTATTCCGCGTACGAATGGCGGAAGCCGTCCGACCACGCGTTCAACCGCAACTTCATGTACGGCGAAAGGTACGTGTAAGACGCAATGAATGGAATCGCATGCGAAAGTGTTCAAAGGGCCTAAATGAATGCAATTTTGTTTTGCCAGGGTTTACGTGCCGCATGCGCGCTCCAATCCGCACTCATACAGCAGCGCGTCTTCGCTGCGAAAATTGTACAAGACCACGGGACGGTTCAGATTTGCATAACACAAACGGTGATGAAGGGGCTTCGGTGGAGGAGGATTAGAAGAAGATGGAATATGGGTGGGAGGAAGGAACGGAGGAGGAAGAGAATATAGGAGGGAGGAAGGAGGAAGAAACGGATGATGAAGAGGAATAAGAGGATGAAGGAAGGAAGGAGGAAGGAACGGATGAGGAAGAGGAATGAGAGGATGAAGAAAGGAGGAAAGGAAGGAACGGAGGAGGAAGAGGATAGGAAGGAGGAAGAAGACGATGAAGAGGATCAGAGGATGAAGGAAGGAAGGAAGTAGAAACGGATGATGAAGAGGAATAAGAGGATGAAGAAAGGAGGAAGGAAAGAACGGACGAGGATGAGGAGGAGGAGGAGAAAGGGAAAAGAGTAGGAACAATTTGACGATTCCGCCATTCCATGATGGTCCATTACAGTACTGCCAATGCCTTCCTCTTTTCCGTCGTTTTCACTTTCTCAAAATATGTTTGTCTGTCTGTCCTTTCTCCCACAAGCCGAGGTTACTGTAGGGGGGTCTCTATCTGCTACCGTAGTCCTATCACTAATTTTACATGATTACATACACTGATTGGCCCGATCCATTCACAATCAAATGATGGAAATGCCTTTGCCGGCTCTTCCAAATGGATTCAATTCCCCCCCCCCCTTACCCCCCTTACCCCCCCTTTCCCCCCCCCCTTTTTTTTGCCAATTTTTGTCCCATTTTTGTCCCAAATTGCTCTTCTTTCTTTCTTTTTGTTTTCGTTGTCAAATGTCAATGAATGTCGTCGTCCTTCTTCTCTTTTACTGTCCTTCCTCTCAAAATTCTTTAATAAAAAAAGTATAAAAATTTATGTAATTGAAGGCAAAAAATTGTTGTGAATTGAGTAAAATTAAAGTAAAAAATGAAATTTGTCAAAGAAATTCCAATTTCCACGGAATTTAATCGCGCACAGTCAAAACTAGGTCCAAATTAATTATTTATTCAAATTAGGGTTATTTATTTTTTTGTAATTGTTTAAAATTGACACTTTTATCCGCCGTCTTTGCCTTTGATGTTTGCCGACAGCGCCCCGCCCATTAATTTAATTTTGCGAAGCTTAAGCTTACAAAGGAAGCTTCTCAGGTGTCCGTGGAATTTCGGGATAAAAATTGTTGGGTGAAGGGACGGGGGAAAGAAAAATCCTTTGAATTTTTTTAACAAAGTTTCGAATTCTTCCAAATCCTTTGAATTTTTTTAACAAAGTTTCGAATTCTTCCAAATCCTTTGAATTTTTTTAACAAAGTTTCGAATTTTTCCAAACTTTTTCATCGCGAATTGTATCGGAGAAGCAGCCCTTCCCTTTGTTTCTCTTAATTCATTAAGCAGCGTTTGGCTTTGCCTTTGTCTCGTCATTTGTCAGTTTGGCATTTTTTTGCTGTTTTTTCCCATTTTTTTTGTGTCGCTTTTCATTTTTTTCAAAGTTTTTTTTGCGGACACTTTCTACGCACTTTTGTTCCTTTTTCTTCCCTCCCCTCTGTTGCTGCTTTGCTGTTCCCTTTTCCATTTAGCTTTATCCCCTCTCCCCTCTCATAGATCTCTTCTCATCCGATCGGATAAACTTTTTCCCCATTTCGATTCCGCTCTAACACATCCATCCCATCCCATGCTGCTCCCTTTGCCCGTGTTAAATCGCTTTCACCCGCCCACTCGATCATCCTCTTCCTCCTCTTTCCCCCTCCCCGATCACTCCCTTTACTCTCTTCCCCTCCCTCTCCTCTCCGATCATCCCTTTCCCGATCATCCCCCTCTTTCCCTCCCTTCACTCTCTTTCTCTCCCATTCCCTTTCCCGTTTCGCCTCTCCTTCCTTTCCCGATCTTTCACTTTTCTCCCCTCTCCCTTCCTCTATTTCCCTTTTCCCCTTCATCTCTCACCACTCTCTTATCCCTCTCTCCTCTTATCCCGTTGCTCTAAAGTGAAAAGCATTGGCCGAGAATAACCGTCATAACGTTTAATTGTTTTCCTTTGCACAGTTGGTCCATAATTTGAGGTCGAAACTCTCTTCCCCGAGGCATTCCTTTCAGTCGGCGATTATTCGATCGATTGGTGAAGGGAACAATGCCGGTCTATTACAGGTTATTTCTCACGAATTTCACAAATTTTTAGTCATTTCAAGGCTTAATTGAATTAAGAAAGCCAAACAAAATGATCGATCGATCACTGATTGCATTTTTGTCCCTTAAGGGGAACGATCATCGACCAAACGCCGATCACTAGCACCAATAGCACTGGGCAACGACAGCAGCAGTCGCTTCTCCTCCAGCCGCAGTTATCCACAGGCTCCTCCCTCACCGGCACAACGATTGTGACGCCAAGTGAGTCCACATACATTTTCGGCACGCCCGAACAGCGCGGCCCGCAGTCGGAGGACGACGGCACAGCCACCAGTTTTGGCACTTGGCTGAGCGCGTCGCATTTGGGCGCGACACCGACGGCACAACAAATGGCATCAAAGTCAGTTGAAAATCCATTATTTATCTATCATGTGTGTTTGCGACCAACAGAGTGCCGACCATTCGCAAAGGGCAACAACATCCGACGCCATATCCGCACAATTTTCCACTGGAATTACGCGTGCCGTCCGCTGCTGGGGGAAATGACTCGCGACAACCGTCGCAAGATGGCGGCGAACTCAGCCGAAGGTCAGAACGATGGTCACGCGAGGAGTTTTACCCCGAGAATGGGCATGTGCCGGGAGCACCGTTCCACAAGGTGACCAAGGAGGACTACGTTATTGAACAGGTGGTTGACACTTTGATAGATTGGCGCCTTGAGAAATTGTAAATGCAATTAACAACCGTAGCAGGTGGTTGAGTCGACCCCCAAATTGGTGCACACAACGCGCACTGTCTATCCGGCACAGCCACAGCAGCAACGACCCCCGGGAGCACAACCGCAAGCGCAACAACAAATGCCAAGGCAACATTATCAACCAGTACAACAACCGCAAGCGCAACAACAAATGCCAAGGCAACATTATCAACCAGTACAACAACCGCAAGCGCAACAACAAATGCCAAGGCAACATTATCAACCAGTACAACAACCGCAAGCGCAACAAATGGCAGAGCAACATTATCAACCAGTACAACAACCACAAGCTCAACGGCAAGTGCCAAGACAACAATATCAGCCAGTACAACAACAACATCAACCGATGCCAAAAGACGCGCAACAAATTGGATATTACCAGCCTCAGCAACATCATCCCCAACACCAGCCACAACAGTACCAAGTCGAACAGCAACAACAACTTCAGCCACAACAGTATCAACCCAAACACCAGAAAAGTCAAGCCCCGCAAACTGAGTCTCAGCAACAGCAGCCGCCGCAAGTGCCACCAAAAGCACAGAAAATTACTCAAGCTGTACAACAACCGGTGCAACCTGCTCAACAGCAGCGACAACTGCAAGCAACACAACAACCACAAAGCTATGCCCAGCAACATCAATTTATTCAGCAACAAATGCAATTTCAGCAACCACAACAACCGCACGGACCGCCACAACATGCCGTACAGCGTGAACAATTTGTGGCACAGCAACAGTCACTGCAACCCCAAGGAGTGCAAGTGCAACAGGCACAGTTCGTACAAGCGGAACAACAAAGGAAGGGCCAACAGCAGCAGCAACAACAGAAACATGTTCAGCCAGTGCCGCAACAACAACAACAACAAGTTCAACAGGTTCAGCAGACGCAACAACGAACAGAAGGATTGCTGGTTGAACGACAGACAACGGAGGGGCAACAAGACCAAGCAGTAGCGGGAGAACAGAAGCAACATAAGCACCAGCAACAGTATTATTATTCTCAAAAAGATGAAGCCGTACAACAAGCGCAACAAATGCAACAACAACAACAACAAGAACAATATGGCAACAAATATGCCATGTCGTGGGAGGAGGGACAACAACAGCAACAGTTGCAGCCACAAAAACAATTTGAGGGACAGGAGAACACTGAAACTGTGCGCCAAAAGCAACAAAATGCGACGTCGACAACGCAACGAATGCCCGCGGGGGCCAAAGAGGGCGAAGAGGAGGAGGAGGACGGAGTTGACGAACCACCGCCGGAGATGCAATTGGCACAGGCGCCGGAAGAACTTGTGCAGAAGCAAAAGTCGGACGGCGACGGATCGATCAGTCCGAACAGACAAATGCATCGAAGGCACATTATGGTGAACAGTCCATGGTATCATCGACAGCACAGCGACTTTCAACAACAGCAAAAGTTCCAAGTTGGTGTGGTTAAAGTGCCAAAGACCAAACATTTCGTGCCCAGTCGGATTCGGCACATTTCGATGCTTTAACATTGGCATCCCGACAGTTAAACATTTCGTAATAACGCCCTTTTTCGGGCGGAGGGGGTTGTATTATAGGTAAAAGAACAGTACTACCCGAAGCGACCTTACCAGGGATGGCACCGGGGGACCGAAAAATGAAAGTTGGGGATCCGGAATTACGGACCTCACAGAAAGTCTAAGAACCGGTGCCGTCGTCCCTGGTACATAATTGTCCATGCTGGTTTCAATGAATGGGATGAGTGAGTGTCTGCTGCAATTACTTTCACTCTCATTTCCATTATTCTCCAAGGAATTTCGCAACTTTGCCGAACCGTTGTACGTCTGCCCCGACTTTGTGCAAGGCGACGAATTCGCATACGACGAATCGCAACAGAAATCCCCGCAGAAGTGCCATTATCAGCAATTCCAACCCCAACAGCGCGTCCATCAATACTTTTCGCCCTCCTCCGTCAAATGGGACTCCGTTTATGAGGTAAATGGGAGGAGGGAGAAGCGACCAAATGAATTTTTATGAGATGAGATATCGTATCCCTCTAATAGTACCCCCCTCCCATTTGAAGCCCACCCTCTAATAGAAGCCTCGGTATCAGATAATGAAGTAAAATTCATTGTATTTCAGGACGAATACCCCGACGGGCATCCGATTCCATTTGCGCATGGGCCCGGCAGTCCGTACGACTATTTGATGTACCACCAAAAAGTGAATTTGAACCGACGACGCGCCGAAAGCGAACAGCGCCGTCGGCACCACAGGTTGGTCCGCTGAAATGGACACTATTCAATAATTATAAATTTTAAGTCCGGTGCCGGGTGCTGCCGGGCACGGCTACATGTTCGGCGGCATGGACTTTGTGGAGCACGGCGGGTTCGACCCGTACTTCGACGTTGGCGAGCCGTTCGACGAGCGCCAGTCGCGTCGCGACCTTCACACGGGGCCGCCGCGTCGACGAGGCGACTTTTACGGGTTGGACTACACGACGATGTTGCCGGACGGACAGTTGCAGCAGCAGCACGAGTGGGCCGCGGAGGACGCACAGAACTACCACGGCTATCAGGCATTGCCGCCCCGAAAGAACTTCCGCTTGTGCGGACGGTACACCGCGGACCCGGACGCGCCATTGAATTTGTGAGGGCGGGCGGATTAAACAAAACAAACAAAACGAAAAAAACTGTTCAGAGCGGAAGCAGCCGGACTGGACGAGTTGGACTCGGAGCACATGGTGATGAACAGCAGGCGAAGAAGCCAATCCGTGCCGAAAAAGCCGAAAGCATTCATTGCCTTCCCTTCCCTTTGCAGGTGGGCAACACGCTTTCCAACCAAAAGTGTGTGCCGGAGAGGGAACTGACGGACGAAGAGAAGCGCACCTTTGCCCTTCTGTACGGCCCCGGCGGGTTTAAGCCGGACCACGTGACTGTAAGAAGATAGATGGGGATGGGAAACAGTATTTTTGTGGACAAATCACTGTGAATGGGTGGAGGGGATGAACCAGACCAGACACTGACAAATCAATCGATCACTCAGACACTAACAACTCAATCGACATTGATCAGATGGATCAATCAATGATCAGAGTGATCAGACAAATCCCCAAAAGCGGCCCTCAAAACTTTGTGTTAAGGCTTTCCTGATTTTGCCACAGATTCATCCGGAACCCGTCCCGGATGAGCCACCGGTGTTCTCCACAACAATTGGGCCTCAAAAGTCGCGTTCCATCGCTGACATTTCGCCAGCCTCCGAGGGCTATGTGAACCCAATGAAAGTGGAGGGAGAAAGTTGGATGTTGGGGAGACGGAGCGAGCAGGGCAACTACGGATTGGCATCTTCGGGCGAACAGCCGCCGTTTGTTCGACCCGCGAGGGTAATCCCTCTAAAACAAAAAATGGGTCCTTTATTTGGTTGCTAATTGTTGCTTTCTTTCAGTTTCCAGCCCATGTGCCACAATGGGCCAAACAGCGCCAATTTTCGATGACACGCGCAGCAAAAAGCGTCGATCGAAGTTTTTTCGCGCCTTCCTGGGCCAAAGTGCCGCAGCCACAGGCGCCGTATTGGGTTAAAAGGTCGGACAGCGGGGGAGGAGTTGGGACAGTTCAGTCACAAAATGGAGGATGGCAGCAACAAAAAGCAAATAGCAAAGAGGGAGAGAAGGCGGAAGAGCAACAAGTTCAAGCTGTTCAGCAACAGTCTCAGCAATATCAGAGACAGCCAATTGAGCAGCAACATCAGAATGAACAACAAGTCGAACTGCACAAGCAGCAGCAACAAGGGCAACAATGGCAACCAGTTCAGCAGCAACAACAACGGCAACCAGTTCAGCAACAAGGGCAACAACGGCAACCAGTTCAGCAGCAACAACAACGGCAACCAGTTCAGCAACAAGGGCAACAACGGCAAACAGTTCAGCAGCAACAACAAGGGCAACCAGTTCAGCAGCAAGGGCAACTAGGGCACCCAGTTCAGCAACAGGAACAACACCAACAACAAGTTCAAGCACAACAAGGGCAACTGCAACAGAACCAAATAAGGACTGTAATACAACAACCGCAGCAACAACAGGATGTTGAACAACAACAGCTGCAGTACTCAGCACAACAAAACCAGCCAAAACAAGCGCAATACTTTTACCAGCAACGACAATACCAAGCTGTACAGCAAAGACCGCAGGAACAGCATCAGCAACAATCTCAACAGGAGAAGCAGCAGCAGCAGAGTCAAATGACTGCAAGAACAACAATAATAACCACAGCAGCAGAAATGTATAGACCGCAGCAGGGCAAACAACCGCAACAAGTTCAACCAGTACAGCAACAACAAATGACTGGGGAGGAGAAGCAGCAGCAGCAACAACAACCTTTTCAAGCCGTAAAACAATCACAACAGCAGCAACCGCAGCAGCAAACATCCACTGGCACAGAAACAAGTGTAAATGGCACTCCAAAAGTGGCACAAACGCAATGGCAGCAGCAGAAGCAAAATCAACAATCAGCGAAACAAGTTCAAACTGTACAACAAAACTTGGAACAAATGCCCGCCCAGCAGAAAAAGGCATTCACTCAACCCGGGGGCATGTATTACTTTAACGAAAATCGTCAAAACGCTAATGGTGCAGCACCAGCGGGGCAAAAGCATCCAAACAAAGAAGTTCAAGTTGTACAGCAACAGCAAGCGAAACAAACGGAGGATTCGAGCAGTGGACTGGAGAATTTGATGGTGCCAAAGTTGGGCGAATTGCCTGCCCTTCCCATGGCGCCAATTGGCGCCATGGGAAGACAATTCACTGGGCCCGGCGGCGAACAGCAACAACATTTGCGCAGTCGGAATGCCATCCAACAGCAACAACTGAAACAGCAGCAACAACAACAGTTGCCCAAATTCCCGACGGGCAGACGATGGAGTCAAGAGCCCCAAGAGGGAGATGTATTTGTGGACGGCCATGGGACGCCGGTGCAATATGTGCACGAGCTGTTGGAGGTGGACACGGAGGAGGACACAGTGCCGCGCGAGGAGTGGCACCAGAGGGAAGGGGAGGGGGGCGAAGCGGTGCAAAACGGCAGGTGGGTACGGTGCCAAAGGGATGGGAGGGGGTAGATTGGTAGTGGAACGTGGTGAGCCGAAGCGACAAAAGTATGAGTGTGGCGAAGCGACAAAAATATGAGTGTGGGCGAAGCGACAAAAGTATGGGTGTGGAGATTTTCGAGGGCGAGGCAATTTCAGTCCCAGAAATTATTTAATTAAGTCAATTTAATTATTTTAATTGACATTT
>JAKKIK010000546.1:0-28557 GCA_024500135.1 Heterodera carotae | reverse complement strand
GATCCGGGGTTCGGATGGGTAAATGGATGTCGGATTCGTGATCAGCGAGCCCAAAAACCCCTGGAAACACATTTTTAACATTAAAAACAAAAAAAAATTTTATGGGGGTTAAACTGTATAAGAGCCGTATTTTTTTATGGGGTGTAAACTGTATAATTCCAAGAAAAGTACTAAAATTTTCTTGCCTGTTTTGCGGTTGGTCGAATTGCGTAAGATGGTGAGAATGCTATCGGTCTTCGCTCTTCTTGCTTGCCTTCCAGGCGCCGCTGTTTCAACAATTCGAGGTCCTTTTCAGTCAGATAATCCTCAAATTTTAAAATTTCACTGCTTAAAGGAAAAGCAAAGCCAACTTCGAAATTTATGTCGTCTTCGTAATCAAAAACATTGTTCATGTACATAACCAATATGTCGATGTAGAAGTGACGATTGATACCCACCGGCTTGTGATGGATCAACTTTTGAAGAAGCCTTCGTTCCGCGTCGAGACACCAATGAGCATTTAAAATAACATTATTTTGGATGGACTTCTCATAAATGACAGATTGAGAGCTCATGACTGACTCATGATAAAAAAAGCAAAATTATTTCATTTACTTTATTGTTAATATAACCTTTCTTTTTCTCTCGTGTTACCGTTCTATTTCCATGTGCCGACAAAATGGGGTCGGGTCGTTTCGGCGCTCACGTTTCGGCGCTGGTTCGGCGCCCACGTTTCGGCGCTGGGGTCGTTTCGGCGCCCACGATTCTGCGCTGGGGTCGGTTTCGGCGCTGGGGTCATTCTTTCATAATATTTTTAGTATTCCGAATATGTATCGATAAAAATTTATATTCATTGGCTAACTGTGTCCCAGTGAAAAATGGACACTTAAGTAAGACCAATACAGCAGTCAGGGACGACGTAATGATTGAATTTACACGCAAAAAGGAGCATGCGAAGACGGAGCAAGTAGTGGGGCGCCCGAGCGAGCGAAGTTTGCGAGCGCCGAACGGCAATGTTCGAATTCTTAGGATAGGGGTTCGGAACTGGTCAAAAAGAAGGTCAGATTTGTGTTCAGCGCATTAAAAGAGGCCTAGAAAAATTTCAAGGAAAAAAACTAGGACGAATGATCATTATGATTGCCCTTTAAATTAGAGGTCAGATACCGTAAACAAAATTTTTCATTTCTACTTAACGTAAATTATATGGCGCCGAAACGTGGGCGCCGAAACACCCCAGCGCCGAAACGACCCCAGCGCCGAATCGTGAGCGCCGAAACGTGGGCGCCGAACCGTGGGCGCTGAAACGTGGGCGCCGAACCATGGGCGCCGAAACGATCCTAACTCGACAAAATACCTACATGACAAAAGGGAACTTATGTAGCTTACGGTGCCCGAAATTTCAGAATTAAAAAAACATTTAAAACATGTTTACAGGTATTTTCTGGACTGCTGATCATGAATCCGACATTCATTTGAACCGCCGAACCCAAGACCCAAATTCGAACAAAAAGTCGAAAATTCATATTTTTACAAAATTCATTTCTATCGCTTAAAGCCAATTTAGTTGCAGGAAAAATCTACGTATAATATTTAGATGATCCTTGACGATTTAATAAATTTTACGCCTGCTAAATTGTATTCAAAATTAGTCCTCCCCGATGAGCAGTTCCAAAATGGCTGGCGGAATTAGGTCTTCTACACTCTAAAAGAACTTGTGTGTACGGTTCTGATATGCGACTGAAAAACGAAAGCAGGAGAATTTTGGTCGCTGGGCTTGCCGAAACAAACTGAGTGCCGCAAAACTCTAGGCTACCTAAAGGGACTTTTTCTTCGAAAATCTGTCGTCACATCTTTCGTTAAAGAACATATTCGAAGAACGGCACAACAATAATGACAGACGAGTGGAAGGGTTATGCAAGAATGGACTGATGAATAGAAGTTACACTCATAAAACTGTAAACCACAGCAAACAGTTTGTAAAAAGAGCCGACCGAACAGTGCACACGCAAAACATTGAGTCGCTATGGCAGAAAATGAGATGACACAAGGAAGAATTTGGGAAGGCGCAAACAACAATTGATAGTCACATTTCCGAGTTTATTTGGCGTCAAGAATTTGCTGGTAATAATTGTCTTTATAATATATGGGATCAAATCAGTTGTGATTACCGTTATAACTAGGGTAGAGCGGGACCGGGACTTTTAACGAAAACCGGGACCGGGACTTTTCAGGTTGAAAACCCGGGGCTTTTTTGGCTGGGAAAACCGGGGCAAAACCCGGGGCGGGACCGGGACCCGGCCAAAACCGGGGCACTGGTACTCATTTGTACGTTTTTTTTCAGTACCAGTCCCGGTCCCGCTCTACCCTAGTTATAACTGAATATGAATAAATTTTATTATTATCCAATTTGATTATTTGTTCGAATTTGGGTTCGCGGTTCGAACTTGGGCAAAGTGGACGCCGAATTCATGATCAGCAGCTAAGAAAATGTCCTAAAAACTTGGGCTGGCGCCGAATCGGCGGCGCCGAAACGACCCCGACTCACAAAACCCTACTTTCTAGGAGTTATCATGTCGCTGATCACGAATCTCACACCTATTTCGACCAACTCAGAACTCCGGACTTCGAACAAATTTTCGAAAAACGATTTTTACTCACTCTCACTATCTTATTTTAGCATTTAAACCAGTGCTGCCAAGTTTTTTTTTTTCTTCAAAAAAGCACAAATGGTTGTAAATTTTACAGGCAAAAATTGAAAGATTTGAAGCTAAAAGTCGGAGTTATCTTTGGCTCCCAAAAATAAGACACAAAAAGCAGAAATCGTAGGAGGAATTGATCCGGCGGTGCACCGTCAGGAAATTTTTTTGAATATTTTAGTGAATCTTGTTAAGATTCTGCGTATAAATTTGCTACAACACTCTTATTTACAAAAAAAACATTGAATTCCCAAAAAATAAGACAAAAATAAGCACACCGAGCTAAAATAAGCTCAATCTTAGAAATAGCACACTTGGCAGCACTAATTTAAACCATTCCTCTAATGTGATTTTGTGATCAAGCAGTAAACCGAATGATCAAGCAATAAACCGAACATGTCATCTCTTGACGACACTATTTATGCAGAGTTTAATGCCAGTAATCATTTCAATGGTCGGTTATTTTGACTGAAAAACTGTTTGATTCAACTAATTTTATATTCAGATATTTACACACGAACAACACATCGCGTCCGAAGAGCACTTTTCCCAGAAATTCAGATTGATGAAGATACTTCAATAGATGAAGAATTAAGTGGAGAAAACACGGGATCAGTTGTGTCCCAGTTTGCACGGCCGTGTCAGCGACTCAAGGAGTCAATCCTCGATTTATTAAGTGTTAGGAGTCCTCTGGCCGAAGCTGCCGATGACGTTCCACAACTCATTCGACAGTTAAATGCACATGACCATGTGAGCAATTCGTTATTTCTACGGTTTTATTTGTCTCAACTCAGGAAGAAAAACTTCAAGCTGCGAGTCTGGTTCATCTTTTATCCAAAGAGGATAAAGTGGTCGTCAGTCTGGCTTCTAGTGAGCCGCTTATGCTCGCGCTCATCAAAGCCCTCGAGTTAGACTAAATTTTCACAAATTATTTAACCCATTTTTAGTGCACCGGATGAAAACACAAAACGTCATGCAGCTGCAGCACTTTGCCATCTTTCTGCTCATCAATCCGGTGCCCACCATATTTTTCGCAGTGGTGGAATTGCTGAATTGGTTCGGGTGTTACGATGTCCTATTCTTTCTATCATTCATTATACTGTGACTACGCTGCACCATCTTCTGTTATACGTGGAAACGGCCAAAGAGGAGGCAATCGTTTGTGGTGCGCTTGAGGCGCTTATTCCACTGCTTGCTCCTCAAACTGCAATTCCTCAATCGGGCCCAAACCCTAAACTTCAAGCAATGGTTTAGAAGCAAAAGTTAACAAAATACTAGTTCGATTCAGGTCGCCGATTCACTTTACTTTCTGCTGTTGGATAATCTTCAATGCAAATTTACATTTTTATCTCTGCAAGGCCCTCGATATCTCGTCGAAATCTTAAAATCAAATTCCGGCTATGTAAAATTGTACTATGCTGTTGTCCGTTGCATTCGCTCTATTAGCACTTGCCCTGAAAATAAAGCATCACTAATTGCCATAGGTGTGATTTTTTTACTCTTACTATAACCTATTGGTTTTAAGGTGGGCTCGAGCTTTTGCATCGTGCCTTCAATTTGATTGATGATGACAAACGAAAGTTGGCAACATTAAGTGCAATCAGAAACCTGTCGGATGTGGCCACCAACCTTGAAACACTTGCGCCACTCGTGGCAGAATTGGTGTCTTTGATTGGCAACCATAATGACGAAGAATTAGTCAGTTGCGCCTGTGGAATTTTATCGAATTTAACTTGTAACAATATCATCAACAAAACAACGGTTTGCTTGCAAAGAATTTCATTTTTTGTCCGTAACTTTTTGAATAAACAGGTTTGTACGAGCAGTGGGATTCCAATTCTCGCCCGCGCTCTCTCGAAATTCTCCAATGTTGAGGATGTCACAGAACCGGCACTCTGTACACTTAGGCACTGCACAGTGCGTCATCCGCTTGCTTTTCAAGCTCAAAACGAACTTCGTTTTGCATACCCAATTATTTTGGTGTTTTCTTCTATGGTTTATTCTCCGAAAAAAGCTCTCTTTTAGTCCCTTTTATCTACGCAAAGGCCGCCCATTGTTAAAGCGGCGTTGGGTCTCGTAAGGAATTGCTCGCTTTCCAATGAAAACTTAAAATTAATGCTCTCGGTATGGATTTACCTTTTTTAAATTGCTCCATTTTCTTTGATTCCAGGAAAAAACACTCGAGGGCGAAACGGTGCTGACCCTTTCAATAGAATTACTAGAGCAGTCGGGCAAGCAATTGGTCCGAGACTGGGGTGGACTCTGTGACGGAGTTTCCCTTCTCGAGATGGTCGAAGGAGCGATTTCGGCGCTGCACCAACTCACCAAGGATGGCACTTCCGCATCGCAAGTTTTCAATCGGAGCACAACCATGAAGATTATTGTTTATGTAAGTGAATTTATCCTAACAAAGCAGTTGTTCCGTTATTTAGTTGATATCGAACGAAAAGGTCAACAGAAATGAAGATGAATTGATGATGCGCGAAATTATGGGTCTGATCTACCAGATGACTAAAAGCAGAGAGGGAGCAAAAGCCGTGTTAGTGTACGAGGCACAACCTTACATTTCTGCGGCACTTTCATCACAACACAAATCGATTGGTGCCATTTTTATTTTTTTTTTTAACATGATTTCATTTAGCTGCTTACGCATCAATCATTCTTAAAAATATGGGTGTGGAGCAGCTTCGTGTACAAAATTACAACAACCATTTTGCTGGACAAATTGATCCGGAGTCGTATTGTGTGTCAAATGGTTTTGTTTCTCAACCAATGAGTGCCGAGAATACTTTGGAGAGGACAAATGGTGCTCGTGCGCATCACCAAATGGGCTGGCAGAACGATGGGATGGAGCCTGAGCTGTACAACGAGTTGTACAATTATCCGCCATCGTTAGGCGAATTGCGCCAGGATCATATTGAGGGAACTGCAAACAATGGCTCCTGGTTCGATACTGACTTATGATAGTTTCTACAAAAGATCTGACGTTGCGAATTTAATGTGCCACGAAGTGTCTTTCCTTTGTTATCTTTGGGATTCTCTTATTCATCAGTCGCTTTGTCTTTAATTTCTTACTTATTCCATCATAGCAGTGCATACTCTAATATAATCTCACCAAATCTTAATACAGCTATACATCAATCCTTACATTTATCGCCCCATATTTATTTTTGCTCCTTTCTGTGTCATTTTATTTGTTCGATCACTGAGTTTTTAACATTTATTACATCTATCATTCTTAAATATTTTATTTAAATCTGTTTGTGTTTAATTTATTTGACGTGTACTTTCGCTATTTACAGATTGGTTTTATTTACGTTTGCGTTAAAAGGAGTGAGCCCATTCATTCAAAGCAAATAAATGCGTGCAGAAAAGGCAATAATGGAAGATGAAAAAATTGTACCGACTGTTCAGCCTTGGTCGTGCCGTTATCAGTCGGAGGCTTCTTTTGTTGGGGAGTATTGCAATGTCCACTCGAGGACATCTTTTGCAGTTAAAGCACTTTCATACAACAGCTCAATTGGACGTTTATGCGTTATTCGTCAAAACGATTCATTTCAATAGTGAGTCCTTTTTGGTGAGTTTTATTTTCCGCAGTTTAAGTCAAAGCCTCCGCGGAAAATCCATGTCTCAGCTTACACTAGTGGAGTTTTATAACGCGTTGAAGCTGCCATTGCTTTTTCTGGAAAAAAGCATTCCAGTGAATGATCAATTCGAAGCGGTTGTTTGGATAGGCAATTGGGCAGTGTTTGGCGGCTTGGGAGGACGTACAACTTTACTGTCACCATTCACTAGCAAATTTGGTGTTGGTTAAGGCTTAAAAAACACATCTTATTTGATTATTAAGCGTGTCCAACTTTGCGTCTCTGACATTCTCGCCATGGCACGGACTGACGAGACTCAATTTGTTGTTGGGAACAATTCGGGCGAATTGCTCGTGCTAAACAGTTGTCGGGAAATTGTTGACGACGGACAGCAGTACAGCAGCAAAGTCCCAACCTTTTCAACTGTCCAAACCATCAAACTGTCTTCTGATGAGCACATTACTTCAATTGGATGTTCTAAGAACATTAAGCCGCAAATGATGGCGGTTGGGAAAGTCAACGGACTTTCGTTGTTTTTGTACGAAGCAAATCAGTGGACGAAATACAAGGAGATTGGCATTCCGCATTCGAAAGACAATGCAAACATTGTCTGGTCACTTCTTTTTGTGTGAGTACACTTTGTGAAGCGTAAATTTAACAACGTTCTTTGCCCTCAGGGACTCATTTCTTTTCACGGGCGATGCGCACGGGCAAACTAGCATTTACAGTGCCGAGAACGGAACCCTTTTGAAAGTTAATTCATTTAAAATTCCAATTGTGCATTCATTTTTAGACACTTAAAACCCACCAGGCGCCGATTTTGGCTATGGCCACGGACGGCAAAGAAGTCTTCGCCGCAGGAGCCGATTACAGGATACAAATTATAAAAAGCATATCGCATAACAATGTACGTAAATCGCGCAAAAATTGCTAGCTATTGGCTTTTTGTATATTGTAGATACGCTTTGAATGGCAACAAAGTGGTCAACGATTGTTCCATACAAACGACGTCAGAGCAATTTGCGTAATGGACAAACAATGGCTTGTTTCTGGAGGAGCCGAAGCCGAGCTTTTTATTTCCGACAAGTTCACACATGCTAACCCACAGATAAGAGTACTGTACCAAAGTTGTCCAATTCCCATTTGTACGAATAACATTTAAGTCTGAATGTGCCTTCTTCGTCATTAACTCTCAGTTCTATGTGATTGTGAGCCTCCATTTATCTCATCTTGATTTATGGTGCAAAACTATCGACAGATCAACTGATACTAGGCTAGCTTTAATGACTATGCTATTTTACCATTTCTAATTATTTTTTTTTTTTTTAGTATAGGTTTAAAACGACTTCTTCGAATTACCAGTGGGAAGTTAGGGTTCATTAAACATGTAATTTTTCAAATGAAATCATTTTAATAATTGAGCATCTTTTAAGTTTTGCACTTCTTCTGATGGCAATTTTATTGCCTTTGCCGGCGCTGTTGGCGGTGCTGTCCGTGTTTTCCGACTTATTTGTGACCAAATCCCTGTATTACTTTCAATGCGTGATTCGAATCATTTGGATGCACGAAATTTGATCAAACTCATTTGGAGCAGTGACCAATGTTATGAGGGGAACAATACGCAAAAGGAAATGGGCACTGGTGGAAAAGCAGTTTCTGGTTAAAATAATTTTTTAAAACTGACTGCAACCGATTTAAAACTTTTAAGCAATGTACTGCACGAGCAGATTTTTATATTTTGCACGAGGTGAATTTAAACTAGTGCGTTTGGATTTACAAACGAAAAGTTTGCAGCCGTTCCTATCAAAATGTAATCTCATCACTTTTATACATTTTCACAAAACTTTTATTTGTCAATCTTAGTAAACGGAGGTCACGTCACAAAAATATGCGTTGATTCTACTGACAAATGTCTCCTCGTTTTAACCATTGCGGGGACATTTTATTTTGATTTGGCCAAGTTAACTGACGACGAATCTGGTCAAATGGGGGCTGCTGACTGTGTGCTGATCCCATTGAATTTGCCAACACAAATGCCACCATATGACTGTGTTTTTTATGACAAATGCAAAATCATTCTTCTTACCACTGATTTGGCTCGGCATATCATTCTATATGATTTGTCTTCACATTCAAATTTGTTCGTTTACTCCAATACCAAATTGAATTTGGTTTCGAATGAATGGGTCGCTTATTTGGATGTGAATTCTGTGGGAGCAATCGTTGCAACGACCAATAAGGCGCGGTTGCGACTTCTGACCGTAAACGAAGTGACAATCTAATCACTAGCAATTCAAATAAAAATTTTTTAGGCAAAATTGCGTCTTTTTGCTGATGAATCTGCAGATGAAGAAATTTCGAGAAGTGCCAATGTTCGAATTGAGCCTTTTTGGCTTGAGGATCGGTCGAATCCACTGACTAAATTGGTTCTGATCAGGCATAAGGAAAAGAATGGGCCTACCCGAGTTCCCTGCCGGCTTAGATTTTTTGGAAAAAATTAATGTTATTACCACAAATGTGTCTGTTTTTATTTTTGTTCTGTTATTTTATTTTGGCACTAATTTCACTTTCGTTTAACTTCGAATGAGTAAACATATTGTAAGATTGAAGTCTTGTTTGTGAATGTTGTTTAAGTTTGTCCATGGCTCTCCACTCAGTTCTAAGTCCTGAACGGCGCATCGAACTCAACCCGTACGACGTTGATGCATGGAATCTATTGCTGCGCGAGTCGCAGGTTTTGATGGTTAAAAAATATAAAGTTCCGGTCCTCGATGCTCTCGAAAAACCTATAATTTTTACACTGAGTAATTGGATTGTGACGAAAAATAAGCTATTTAAACCAAATCTAGTCAGAGGAGTGCCTTATTCAAACTTGGGAATACAGCATAAAAGTTACCAACTTCTGCATGGATCCATGTTAAGGCGAGGCCCATTGACCAGGTGCGCAGCTTCTATGAAAAGTTGGTAAAACAATTCAATAACGCTGGACGCTATTGGAAGGCCTACATTGAGCATGAGGTGTTTTTTCTTTAGTAGAGCCTTTAGTTTTTTCCTCCTATTCAGTTGAGGGCAAAAAACTTTGACAATGTTGAGGCGGTGAGTTTAGGTTATTTTTTTTTAATGTTTGAATTTTAAGGTTTTTGAGCGTTGCCTTGTCCGTGTTCTCAATATTGATCTGTGGAAATGCTATGTGTTCTATGTGAAGTAATACCTATAGTACTTCTAAAATTTAGAATGATCAACGTTTCAATGATTTAAAAGGGAAACCAAAGGACATTTGGCTTCATTTCGTGAACAACTGGCTCAAACCTACGATTTTGCGTTGGAAAAAGTTGGCTTGGATTTTCACAGGTTGTAAAATGTTTTTTCGCGTGCACCTCGTTTCCGTCGAAACGGTCTAAATGTCGAACAAAACTAAAAATACCGAACACTCGGAGGCAGAGTCGTGTGTATGTCTAAGAAAACAAAAATTTCAGAATGTTCAAAACGTACTTTTTTTTAATCTCGACCAATTCGAAAAAAATTGGCGCAAATAAGCACCTCATTTAGCTTAAGGTATGCTTAAGCAAAAGCTTAGCGATTGAGGTTAAATAAAGCTAGGGTCTAAAAAAAGCAAGGAATTGTTGGACTATCCGACACTCGAACATTCCTTTATTCTATTCGGAATTCGACCAATTTTAGTTTTATTCTGCTTCTGAACCGTCTAGCTTTTGGATGTTCGATATTTTTTTGTTTGGTTTGACGTTCACGAGCTACTCCGGTTTTTTTTACATTTCATATGACATTCCAAATTAAGTTACTCGATTTACTTGGACTACGTTACTTTTTTGAAATCTGTGTGAGTTGTTACAACGTACCAAACGTAAATTAAATGCGTTTTTAAGGAACGCGGCAGGTCAATACGCGGAAAATCAAAAAATCACAGCGATCCGAAAGATTTATCGCCGGGGACTGTCGACTCCTATGGCGAATATCGAACAGTTGTGGAACGACTATTGCACTTTTGAAAAGGTTTTTGTTTTGTCTTGCCTATTCGTTCATTTCTTTTCATTTGGGTGTATAAATTTTAGGGAATTAATTCGACACTTGCGGAGAAAATGATAGCAGAAGCAAACAAAGATTACCAGGCGAGTGACAAAAAAAAGAACACTCAAGCATTTATTTACACGTTCTCTCTTTGTTTGAACCAACAGATGGCACGCAAAATGGCCAAACAATACGAACAAATCACCCGAGGGATTAATCGCCAGGCAGTGTCAATTCCGCCCCGGGGGATGAGTGCGGAAATGAAACAGGCAGAACTGTGGCGCAAATATATTCAATGGGAGAAGAGTAATCCGATGGGGATGGAAGAATACGGACAATTAGCGAAAAGAGGTCAGGCTTAAAAAAAGAATTCCAAGGGATCCCGGGCACCTTTGCTCTAAGACCAAATTACATAAAGCTGACATTTTTCCCTTAATCAACACCAGATACAATTTAAGGAAAAAAACAATTTTTAAATCACAAAATTCAAAAACAACACACTCCTTTATCAACAGATCATCTCTGTTATGGTCAAAATTAAAAAACGATATCACAGATGCTCCATCTGAACAAACTTTTAAGAAACGTATAAAAGATTGGCTTAAGTGCGCTAACAATAGTGAGTTTTTGTAAAAGAGTCCAGTCCCCAAGTTTCATATATACCCTCCCACAAATTCAACGTGTAAGTGGTCACCCCTTCGTTGGATATTTTGTTTGAATAGATTTGATTTGATTTAAAGAAAAATAATGAAATTGAACTGTTATTTCGCCAATTAGTTTCCATAGATGTCATTTTGATCAACAACACATTTTGCTTTCAGTGATTTATGCGTATGAGCAGTCTTTGCTGTGCATCGGTTACATGCCCGACATTTGGTATGAAGCCGCTTTTTTCCAGCAACAAGCGGCGCAAAAATTGGCAGAGAAAGGCGACGTCAAATTGTCCACCGCAATGATTTCTGACGTTATCAGTGAGTTGAGAGAAAGAAAGGGATTTATTATGATAATGTATAATAAATAACCAATAAAGAACTTTACGAAAGAGCGATTTCGGGGCTAATGAAAGACAATCAAATGCTTCACTTTGCTTATGCCGATTTTGAAGAAGAGAACAGAAGATACGAAAACGCAAAGAAAATTTACGACCGATTGTTGGTATGCGAAAATGTCGACCCGACATTGGTGAGTGAACTATCTTACCACGACCATTTAGTCATTTCGTATTTCTTGGCATTATGTTGCACCCTCTCACTCTTCAGACTTATATTCAATTGATGAAGTTTATGCGAAGAACGGAGGGGGTCAAATTTGCCCGTTTGGTTTTCAAAAGGGCGCGAGAGGACAAGAAGAGCAATTTTCACGTTTTTGTGGCTGCCGCTCTTCTCGAGTATTACTGCAGCAAGGTGACCCCAGCAACGACAGACCCTTCGAATTACATACTTTTTCTTCAAAACTTATGTTTCCCAGAGGCCTGACGTGGCGAAGAGAATTTTCGACTTGGGACTGAAAAGGCATGGAACAGACCCTGACTATGCCCTGGCTTACGTTGAATTTTTGTCTCATTTAAACGGTAAGCCTTGCTTTATACTTTATTTAAGTCTTTAAAATTTAAGAGGACAATAACACTCGTGTTGTCTTCGAACGGCTGTTAAATTCTGAAAATGCATTGCCTCAAGAAAAATCTTCGTTAGTAATTCATCTGTTTTTTTTCTTGCTTTTCATGCATTTTGAATTTAGAGATATATGGGACAAATATTTGGAATTCGAATCCCAGGTTAGGTAGAATCAAATAATTGTTTAATTACTAATTTTCCAGGTGGGCGATTTGACAAGTGTCCTGAAGGTTGACCAGCGGCGAAGAAATATTAACCCCGAAGGGGAAGACCGACAGTCCCTTTGGCTGGTCGATCGTTACAAATTTCTCAATTTGGCACCATGCACAACTGATCAGCTAAAGTTGATGGGCTATGCTTCAGTAATGCTCTTTCCGTTTTTTGTATATGCTCCTTCTGTAGAAATTCACCAGGCAAATGACTTCAGCAACTTCTTCGGTCTTAGTTCAGCCAAATGTTGTCCAAAATGGACGAATGACCGCTGGTTTTTCACAACCGCCGAACCCTGCGGCTGTCGGACCAAATATAGAACTCGGCGGTTACGCTCGTCCTGACACTTCGCAAATGCTGCCCTTTAAACCGAAGCTTCCTCCGGTTTCTTATCATCCCGTGTCGGGGGGTATTTCCACTGTCCAATATTATCATTCTATCCATTTACCTGCTTCAAGGTGTCTTTCCGCCTCCTTCTATCGTCTCCCAATTGCTTCAATTGTTGCCTCCCCCACGGAGTTTCTCCGGTCCGTTCGTTGACGTGGAAGAACTGATGAAGAGTCTCTCTAATTTCAGCCGTGAACGTAACTATTTCCACTTGGAATTTCAATATTTTATTTTGTCTTCGATTAGCTCCTAAGGCAAATTCCAAGGAAACTTTGGACCCAAGTGCCAACTTTGAGGGCTACCGCGGATCAGATGTGAAGAAAGAGTTCTATCAATTGCTGAATACAACGACAGATCCTTTAGTGGTAATTTCGAACAATTGAATGCATAATGATAAAAATTCATTCATTTCAGCTTATGGCTTCCCAGGACCAACATTCATTTAGCCTCTCGCGAAAGCGTACAATGGGCGGGGGTGACTCCGATTCGGAGGAGGACGATTCGCGCCTGCAAATGTCTTTGGGAGGCGATGTGTACAAAAGACGAATGAACATAAAAGCAAAATAGCGATGTTTTCGAATTACTCCATATTTTCCCGTTTCGATTTACAATTTGACGCAAATTTTACCCTTTATTTTTTATACATTAGTATCTTGTTCTTCGTTAACATTTACTTTCTGCTTACTGTTTTTCTTTTTAATCATATACTTGAACAGTTGTGTGTCTGATTTTCGGGCCAAAAATGTCTAAACGGAAGTTATCGCGTAAGTCGACTCAATCTCAGGGGTGTGGTCGTAAATGCGAGTCACTTTTAAGCACTTGAGGATGGTAATTCACTCGCCAACGGGCATAATTTGGTATCCAATCAGCGGATGCGACTTCCGCCACGATGGCTTTACTGTCCGCCCATGGGAAAAGTGAATGAACTATTTTGATACGTAATTAATAGATTTCCAGTTGGTGGCTGGAAAGTTCTTGCCCATGAAGACACCACTGGACAATTCTTACAACCATTTAATTGAATCGCCCAAATATTTCTTTCATCCCTCGTCCGTTTTCCGCACTCCATTATTGGGGTCTGCAAAAATTGGACTTTGGGTTGACCTGACAAATTCTGACAACTTTTACAGTGGAGATGAGGTGGGGTTTCATTAAGAACAAATCCTTTGTCCATTTTGCTATTTTAGGTGCGAAGGAATGGATGCAAATTTTTAAAAATGAAAATGGTGGGACATAAACATACACCAACGCCCGAACAAACGACCACATTCGTCGAGGCGATTGACCGTTTTATTGCAGTAATTTAATTTAGGATCAGGCCCGTATCCAGGGGGGGGGCGGAAAGGGGGGGGGGATTTCCCCCTCCCCCGAAATGAAAAAAAGATTTTTTTTTCTCCACCAAAGGAAATTTATCATTTTTTTGACAAAACGCCACGCTTACTAAAAATTTTTAGCATACGCTGAAATGGCGCGCTCAGTTGGCCAATTCTCCCCTCCGAAAATTTTTTCTGGATGCGGGCTTGTTTAGGATGGATTAATTATCTCATAATTCTTACTTAAAACCACAGAATAACCCCGAAGATGTAATAGTTGTTCATTGCACTCACGGTATTAACGATTGTTTTGAAAATCACATTGCAAATGCCAGTTTTACTGGAAGGATTCAATCGGACCGGGTTTCTTATTTCGGCCTATCTTTACGAGAAGTTCGGAATGAGTATCGAGATGGCAGTTGCAGAGTTTGCAGTGTGTCGCCCAAACGGAATTTACAAGCAGTATTATCTGGACGATCTTCGGCAGCGATTCGGAGATGAGGACAGCGATGAGCTTACGGTGTTCATTTTGATTTTTAAAAGTATAATAATAATATTCAGCGTTTTTTCAAAATAGCCTACAGGCAAGCATTTTAGTTCCCCGGAAGGCCTTTGTGGGAGAACGGCCCAATCTGTGACGAGGAGTTTACTAACCACGGAGCTTTCGTAATGGAGACGACCAATAATGCCGATGTTGGTGTCGTTGCTGCGACTGTGTCATCGACTTTTTCGGACAACGGCATTCACACGGACAAACTCAATTCTGGTGAATTTTATGGTGTCAAATCATTTGTGATTTTTCGATTTATTCGTCTAGTAACGGAGCGTCGTTCAGCAAAATGCGCACCGAAATTTATGGACGGGACAATAGAGAATGTAAATTTTGTCGAGGAGCCGGATATTCGACGAAAAGTGCAAGAGAAAGTAATCGATTAAAGCTTTATTTAGAACCAAGTTTCTGGTTTTTCCGCTTCCAGGCGCGGCTTTTCTGTGGCTATGGGTCCAAAGTGTTCCCCGGGAGTCAGCCGGTGTCATTGGAAGGTCCTCACGGAAACAACAACATTGAGTTTCTGGCTCAAGAACCGTACATGGTCTCGTGGAAGGCGGACGGTGTTAGGTGGTTGGATAGCATGCAGGCCCGTATCCAGGGGGAAGGGGAGAATTCCCCCCCCCCGAAAAATTTTTCTGGATACGGTCTTGATATCATGTACATCTACTTTACGACTTTTTCAGGTATTTGGTGTTGATTGATGGGAAGGATAAAGTGTACGCCTTTGACCGAGACAACAATCCCTTTCTGATATGGAACATGGCTTTTATTCGCCGTCAAAGGCCACAAAAACAAAGGGGTCAACCGTTGGAAGCAGACGATTTTGTGCATGACACACTGGTCGATGCTGAAATGGTTATTGACCATGATAAAGACCAAAAAATACCTCGTCTGCTGATTTACGACCTCATCCGATTTCATGTCTCAATTGAAAAAAAAAATTGACGATTCACTAGGAACAACCATTTTTAGGGAGAAGATCTACGACAAAAACCTTTCAATGTGCGCTTTGAGATGATAGAGAACGAGCTTATCCGGCCGAGGACGGAGGCTTTCAAGGCCGGCCTTTTGAAGCGAGAAAACGAGCCAATTGGAGTACGGAGAAAGGGTTTTTGGACAATTGAATCCACTCGGAGGCTTCTCGAGCCTGGCTTTCTGAGCTGTCACGAAGTTGACGGATTGATTTTCCAGCCGGTGAACGGGGTTTGGAGTTTCGTTATTTGAATATTGAATATAGTAATTTGTTTTTCAGGGTTATGTGGCTGGAAGATGTGACAAAATGTTAAAATGGAAGCCCCCAGAACAATCTTCCATTGATTTTCGATTGGATATAAAAAAGGTGAAACAGGACATGGTTTTTTGGCCGCGATTAATACAAAATGTTTAGGTCGCTCGAACTGGAGAACTTCCTGAATTTATCGGGAACTTGCATGTTCTGCACGCAGATTTACCTTTCGCTAAAATTAAAGCTACCAAACATTTGTTGCCATATAACAACAAAATTATTGAATGCAAATATTCGGTAAAAATCGGGGTTGACTTTCTTGACAAATTTAATTTGAGAGAGAAACCGGACGATGGGAGTTCATGCGGGAAAGGACGGACAAAAGTCACCCAAATGCCTTTTCAACTGCGGAATCCGTGTGGGGCACCATACAAAATCCGATCAACAAAAACGATCTTCTACAATTCATTGCGCAACATGGCTATGGAATTAATAGATGAAATCGAACTTTTAAGAAACAAAAGGAAATTTTTCTTCAACAATAAATTCATTTAAATTTGGTTCTCGTAAACCTTGGTATCAATCGACAATTCTCGATGAGACAAAATCTAAACCAGTTTTAATTCGATCAGACACGTTCGAGCACTGGGGCCTATTCAAATTAATTTTATTTATGTTGTGTTAAATTGGCTCCCGCAACTGTTGATTTGGATGATTATGAGCGCCGCAAGTGTCATTTTGGCTGGGCGCCGCGAAAGTCGGCTAATCGGAGAGACCAGCCCTACAACATACTACCTAAATGATTTTAAGTCATACAATAAATTTTGTAAAATTTTGAAATCGACTTTTTGTTCGAATGCGGTTCCAGGATTCGGGACTGAGTGAAAATAATGGCATATTCATATCTGCGACCCTGATAATATACAAAAAGACTTTATATAAACTAGTGACCGGCGGGATCGGGATCCCGGCCGGGATTTCCCGGGTTTTTTGATTGACCGGGGTTTAAACCGGGACGGGATTTTGGCCGGGACCCCGCCCGGCCACCTTTTTGAAATCCCGGTCCCGGGTTTTTTGATTTCACCGGTCACTAATATAAACCTTAAAAAATTCAGGCACCTTCGCTAAAAAAGTGCCAAAAACAGGGGGGGGGGGGCAAACAGGTACTTTTTCACTTTACATCACACAAAAATCTATTTTTCGAGGTAATAAAAATGTGTTCCGGGGGTTTTGGCTTAACAACTACGAATATGAACTCAGCTTGGTGCTACATATTACGAAACCCGGAATGACGATACTAATAACTTTTGGCCCTTACAATAATTATTGTCGGTGTAACTATTTTTTTTTGTGCAAAAACCTATTCTGCTTATTCATCAAACGGATAGAGAGGCTTTCCAAAATTGACTTGATTATTAGAATTTTTTCCATTAGGCATTTGTTATTTTTTACGCAAATACACATAAAAATGTTTTTTTTTTGTAGATTCGATTTCTTGTTCGAATTTTGTTCCGGGGTTCGGAATTAAGTGAAATGGTTGTCCTATTCGTGATCAACGATTCCGATAACATCTGAAAACACGTTTTATATGAGTCTTAAAAAATTGTTTTTAGCGCCCCCCGCTATATAAGTTCCGAAAAATGTTCGAACTTTGTTTTTCTTTCTTAATTGTTTTTTTTTATCAAAGGCTTGATCATTAGCATTCACACGCTATACATATAATACACACCTAAATACGACGCATAAATTATGACTAAACCACAACAAATCCTTATTCTTGAACCGAATAATGAACTCAGCTTTAAAGGTTAGGCATGCGCCTTTGAAGAAGTTAAATAACAAGTTTTATCTTTCAGGACCGTTTACTGAATATGTGAATGCCAATCTTACACTGTCAAACCCATCGCGGAAGGATGTTTATTTTAAGGTCAAAACAACCGCTCCGAAGTTTTATTGTGTTCGTCCTAACTCTGGCATTATCAAAGTAAAGAAATGCATAGGCTTTTTTAATAAATAAGTTAAGGCGAATGACAAATCCCAAATTAATGTGATGCTCCAACCGGTCGAGTCTCCAGAGACTCTTGAGAACGAGCGAAGTCGACACAAATTTATGATTCAGGCATGCATTACAACAAAAATGGAAAGATGAGTTTTCGCTTTTAGACGGCTTTTGCTCCCGATGATGAACTACTACCTTCTGTGGAGCAATTTTGGAAAAACGTTGATCCGACATCCATTATGGATTCTAAGCTTCGAGTTGTGTTCCAACGACCTTTTGGCTTTGGCGATGAGCGCAATCGGGAAGAAGCTAATGCGTCTGGTCCATTTGGGACCAGTTCTAACAAAACCGGCGATTCAAATTACGAGCAGGCAATTCACTCTCCAAAGTTAACGGTAGGTATCGTTTGTTATCGAAATGAAAATTAAATTAATTTTAGCTTTTTAGGAATCTAACTCCGCAGACCTTTACCTTACTTTGCAAAAGGAAATTGAACTTCGTATGATGTATCAGGACGAAAAAAATAATCTCGAGAAAGAGAATTATGCACTCATGGTAACTTTGGCTTTGCTTGTTAATACCAATTACACTTCTTTAGGACAAGCTTGAGAAGTTGACTCACAGTGCTGCTGCGGCTGGTGTTATCCCTCAGGACAGCGTCCAACTGCTTCATGTGACAACATTGTTAAATAAAATACCTTTAAGCCTTCTTTTCCTCATTCGGGTCCAGGGACGTATCCAGGATCTGCGTCTGGAAGGGAATCAAGGGTGGCGGGTTTGTGTGACCCTTCGTGCTCCCCTTGGATACGCCCCTGTTCGGGTCTCGGATTTTCATTCCGTTACACTATTGTTTGTACCCCTTTTTTTGGGGAAAAACAGAAATTATGTTGGGTTTCGAAGTCTTGCGGATTCATCCTAAATCAGTTTTGCCAAACTCTGGTCCAGAATTTGACCAAAGTCAAAAGCTAAATTTTTTTTCACAGAACATTTAAAATGCAAGTTTGGCGCGCTAACAGTCGGGCAATTCCCCCAACTGAAAAAAAATTCCCCTACTTCCCTCCCGAAAAATTTTCCAATATACGTGTTTGGCCACAACATTATTTCGCTTTTAAGGCCATTTTGTTCGTTGTTCTCGCTCTTTTGGTTGGACTCATTGTGGGCAAATTGCTGTGAAGTCAGTCAATCAACACCAGAAATCATTCATCGTAAACAAAATTCATTCTCTTACCTGTGTCCATTTGTCTTAGAATGCCGATAATTTATGCAAAGAAACATATTCTGTGTATGTATCTTTAATTTTATTTCGCTTTTCAATCGTGTTTTATCTTTTTTTACTTGACAAATACCCATTCTAAAATTTTTTGTCTTTTGATCACCCGAGTTCATTGGAATGGCCGGTGGTCGTAGAATTCACGGCAAAAGGAATTGTATTGGGCGGAACTGGTGCGTGTTCGATGCATGTGGTGATCCTTCAGTTATGTTTTCCTGGTCTTATTTTCCATTTCGGTTAGGCATAATTTGTGCTGCATTTACATGGCTTCTCCTCCTTTATGGTCAGTTCCTTTCGCCTTTTTGTCGGTCCGTAAATAAATGTGCAGGTCAGTTCTGCGTGTTGGCTGTAATGATGCTCGGCTCCCTCGCTGACAACCCAATTCACCAGTCCATCAACTTTGTGATTTTCGAATTGCTTTTTCTTCTTTCGGGCGCCGCACATTTGAAGACGATGTTCACTGACCCTGGTAAACCCTCAAATTTGTTGTGTTTGGTTTACCGTCTGTCAGGTGCCGTACCAAAGGGCACTTTGACTGAGGAATACATCACACAGTTGGAACACGACCAGCAAAATTATGGGACAATCCTTTACAAGTGCACCAAATGCTCGTGTTTGAGGCCCGAACGTGCTCACCACTGCAGCGTATGCCAACGATGCAT
Organism: Heterodera carotae; assembly: GCA_024500135.1. Classification (NCBI taxonomy): domain Eukaryota; kingdom Metazoa; phylum Nematoda; class Chromadorea; order Rhabditida; family Heteroderidae; genus Heterodera; species Heterodera carotae. The sequence goes on along the minus strand of JAKKIK010000546.1, from coordinate 9,043 downwards.
TAGGAGTAGGTTTTTGTGAATTTTTGACGATGCGATAATATGCTTTAAATTTACAGGGATGGACCATCACTGGTAATTCGCAAAAAGAATAGGACTTTAGAGATGCAAAATTAACTAATAAATATAATGAATTATGATGAGAGAAGTGTCATTCGTATTCGCGAACATAGCTCAAATAATGCGAAATTGCCAAATGACTCTTCCTCATCCGTTCACAGAAATGATTTCCACTTTCTAATCTTCAAATTTTTTTTATTCAGTCCATGGGTTAACAATTGTGTGGGAGAACAGAATCAGAAGTGCTTTGTGCTTTTTACGGTATTTTACTGTCCATGAAGTATTTCCAGCTTTCGCTTTAGTTCTACATTTCACTGCTTTCCTGCCAATCACTCTATTGGACCATTAAACAATTTGTTTGGTGTGTGAGCAATGACTGGCACTCTTGCTCCGCCTTCGGCCCTCCTGCCACAACAATTCTCCTCATATTTCTGTTGTTCGAAGCAGTTTTGTTCTCGATTTTCACGGCTGTCATGTTTGGCACACAAATATCCGCAATTTGCACTGATCAAACTGGAATTGGTAAAAAGTTGTTTTGATTTCAAACATGTACCCTAAAATGTTATTTAAGAGGCTCTACAGGAAGAACACCAGTCTAGGAAAAGGATGGAAGACGAAGAAGCACTGCATTCGTCGAGGAGTTCATCCACCTGGAAAAACCTTCAAGTGGTCTTCGGCGGAGGGGGCAGACAGCGCTTTTCCATTCACTGGCTCGTCTGTTCTTCAAGCATATTTATCCCCTAATTCTTAAAAACCCTCCTCCCCAACAATATTTAGCAAAAAAGGAACCTAGCTTAAATTAGCTAAACATATTTATTTCAGAATCCGTTCGACGTGCCCATCCACTCAGAAAAAGCTTTTGAATTTTCAGTGTGATTGCAAATCTCCTCCGTTTCCCCATATTTTATTTTGCAGCGTCCAATTACTGTCTCTTTCTGGGTCTTTTTTCTCTTTTAGCTAAAAAAAAATTTTACGAAATTTATTTTATTGGTTTGAGAAAGGGAATTTGAATATCTTTCTCGTTTTCTTATCACACATCTCTCATTTGGACACGCTAGATCAACAGTTACAGGAATTGGACTTTTTCTCTGTTTGTCTCAATTTCCACCAATGAATGACCTCGCATTTTCACATATTGTACCATAATTATTAGTCTTTTTTAAGCCTTTATTTTGCCAGTTTGTTTATTGTTATTTCGAAGTGCAATGGATTTCCCATATTATTTGTTTGCATTTACCCTCTCCTAATTGTACTGTCATTTGTTGTTTTTGGCACTTATGCTTCGTGCTCGTTCCGTTAGATCGTCGCAAGGAAAACCGTCCAAGCTCCTTTTGTTGCTGACCAACAGAGTCGGTTCCGTCACTGTGCTTTTGCATGCTTTGGCATTTGCATACGCCGCTGTCGTTATCTCACAATTTGGTACCGAGAAAGCAAAAATCCAGGAAAATGCTCTGCTCGCTGGACTCGTAGAAGAAAAATGGAGGGACTCTACAAAGTTGCACCAGTTTTTGAATGAATTGCGTGGGAAAGCCGCCGGAAAACGGAGGTTGTTTCGACTCACAAATAAGCAATTTGTTTGTTTTGTTGCAGTGATCTTTATGAGTACGTTGAGCATTCGCTTCTCCAAATGGGCATTGAAGTCGCTAAACAAACGTTTAAGCCGATCTCAACGGCGTTTTTGGTATTTTATTGATTTAGAGGTTTCATATTTGATCATGCTTAGAGAACCAACTTTTCGATCATCCGCGAGAATATTTATGGCGTCGTCCGTTCTTTCCGTGCCATTCCCGCTGAGTCAATTCTTCTCGTCGTTCCAATGCGTTCTTCCAAAATTGAGGCGATCGCTGTTGCCCTAGCCTTTGCTGACTACGCGAAAAGTAAGCTAATTAGCCATTTGATCCATAGCATGTTTTCAACTTAGAACAGTCGTATTGGGCCCGAGACTTAATTTTCTTGTTCGTCGATGGAGGTGATAAAGTGGCGGCTGAGGCGTGGTTTTCGCATTACCATGGACACGGTCACCCATTCATACAATTAATGGACAAGGAAGCAAATTCTCATCTTGAACTTCATGGCGGTCAAATAATCGGAGCTTTTGTTTTGGATTTTTCTGGGAATATTTTCACCCATATTGAAGTACAATTCAGCTTGGTGCCATTTAACATTTTTCGTCATTTTTTTTCTCATTAATTTGTTTTTCGGACTTACAGATTAATGGAAAATTGCCCAACATGGACTTGCTAAATCTTTGTGTGCTTTTGGTTGAGAAGGCCGGGACAGTGACTTCCATTCATGGCGTGCCTCAGAATCGCGCGCTGGACGCGTACGACTTTAAAAAATCTGCAAAAACGGTTCTTCGTGGCATTGTCACGCAAGTCGTCCTGCGATATGAAAACATCGCAGTGATTTTGATTTGTTTAAGAGCACCAATGAAGTTGAGTCGTTAGCGAGCGTAATAGGCCGTTATGGCATAAATGCGGTTGCTTTGAGTGCACACACAGCCAAAAGCAACGAAGCACGGGAACAGCAGCCGCACTCTTCGACTATTGACTTGGTGGACGCGGTCCGAATGATTGAGGGCGCAGTTCGCTCTTTAAACAACCTTTTGGAAAAGTTTCACCATTCTTATCTGTTGTACATCCTGACAAGTCCTCATCGATTTGTTTCGGTCGCTTTTTACATGCCTTTGATGGGTCTTCTGCTGGCACCCCTGCTTATTCTGGTACATTCCTATCCTAAACTAACTTTATCTTAATGATGATACAGGCTTTGCGTGAATGGTTCCGCATGGGCAGTGCCGCCCAATTGGCGTCGATCAGTCCGGCACTTGCGCGTATGCTTTATGCTCCTATGGCCGCTCTATGCTTCTATGGCCTTCAGCTGATCCTTTATGCCAATCCGCATTTCCCCGCAAAAACATTGGCCATTCCGCTCACTTTGCTACTCCCTCTGCTCATTTCGGGCGCTTTCTTTCTCTTCCCAATGTCAGTCCCTCCCTAACTGTCTCCGTTTGTTCTCCGTCCACATTTTCTTTTAGCTCCTCTCCTCAGAGTTCCAACATTCATTTTGCACGTTTCGCCATTGCTGTTCAACTTTCACTGTTCCTCGGTTCGCTGAGTCTCATCCATTTCCAATTGGCCCTTTTGCTCTCTCTTATTTTGCTTCCGCAAGCAATTTCGACGTTGCTTTTGTGGGTGTTTGTCTCTTTTTTTCTAATAATGTATAAATTTACAGGAATGGCAAATGGATTCGGCTTGTCGCTTTTTTCGTCGTCCATCCATTGTCCATCTCTTTGCTGCTCGTTTTCCTTACCTCCAATTTTTGTGATGACCCAACCAAATGTTGGCATCGCCTCTCTTCCCGCGTCATTCGCGTCGTTTTTGCGCACTTTTTCCATGACAGTTGGCTGTTGCTGATTTTCAGTGGCCCCGTATTAGCACTTTGTTTGGAAATGAATCAAATTGTTTTTTGCGATGTTGGAAAATTCAACAAAAACATTGAAGGAGAAAATGGGCAAAAAGACAACGAAGAGGCAAAGAAGGAAGTGTGAATATGGAGGATGGAAGAAACAGCACATTGACCAAATCCGCCAGCTTTCATCTTAACGAATTTTCTTTGCCGTTTTTCGAATTGTAAACAACAAAACATTATGTACATATATTGCATTGACGAATTGGTGCTTTTGCCAATGACTTTCTCGCCAATTTTTAAAACTCGTTCAAAATATGCCTTTTTCATTAGCTGTCAGCCTCGATGTCGATGGGAAACGGTTTCAAGCAGATTGTTATTCGAGCGCTTAATCCGGTGGACAATGCTCACTCCGTTGGTGCTGTAGATGGCATCAATTTCATCGTTTGTTTTGGGATTCTCTTTGATAACTTGAAATGTCGATTCACAGGCTTGTGCTGTTGGTTATGATTTGCTCATATTGACTAGCGGTTTTGAGCGTGTTCAAACAATTTCCCAAGATGGAGGAAATTTTGGGATGGTGACGGCAGTCAATTGCTGTAACGAATCGGGGAGGGTAATTACTTTTACTTCTATGTATTTGGACTCTCAACTAAAAACGAAACATCCCATATCCTAGCTTTTAAATGCTATTCAATGTCATTTTGCAGATTGCTATCTGTCATGAAGCAAAATTCCGGATTTTTGAGCCAAATTTGCGCCATCAAATAAAGTGTGAACAGGTGGTATAAATTAAACTTAATTTATTATTTCCTACAATAACTGGCAGCGTTTCTTTTAGCCCAATTTTCCATATCGATGGCTTCAAATCCAAAATTGGCACTTGGACACTGAAGTGGACAATATCCAATGGATTCTGGGCGGAATATGTCTGTTAGTTTTTGCTGGAAAAGAGTTGCTGCTCTACCAGCACAAAGGACTCTCGAGTGCTGTAGGCGTTGAGAAGAAAGAACGGCCAAAGAACGGCGTCAAATTCACTTTGACAGCCGAAGACGTAAAGCGGGCACAATTTGGGGTCGAAAACACACAAACATTGATGAATAGGATAGGCGACGGTCGTTAACTGAACCGAAACTGTGCTTAAGGCACCCCCGAATAAATTGACCTCCAATTAATTCAAAATTATCAAGTACATAGAAATGAACTAAATTCCAGTTTGGCATGTACAACGTCGCTATTTAATCAAAAGTTTTCAAAATTCTTAAGAAAAAACGACACCGTCAATTCTCTTCAATAGCAAACTTCTCCGTTTTGACCTTATTTTTCTTACGATAACCACTAATAATTTTCTCTGTTTGGGCCTCATTTTCCGTACGAAAACTTTTAAAGCACCAAATTTGTCAAATTTTTTCGGCGGCGCCTGTCGGCACCGCCGTTAAACACCCCTGCAATTAAATTTTTCCTTCGTCTTATGAAAGAAAAAAACTATAATAAAAGTAAATTAGTCGATTTTGTGGAATTTGTACTTTTCGTTTGGCTGTATAATTGTCTAAAAATTTTGAAATTAGGCAAAAACCGGGTTTCGGTTTAACTGGGCGTTGGCCGAAAACCGGCCCCCCTTCCCGGTTTAAAACCGGCCGCCGCCTACCTAGTTATCATCTTTCAAGGAAAGTGTCTGGGAAATTGCATGGACAACGAGATTGGCCAATAGGGTGAAGTATGTCCGAGTGTCCAGTGACGGGGCATTGTTCGCCACTTGTGGTCACGACGATTCATTCGTGAAGATTTGGTACCAACAGAAAGGTGCCCTGCCGAACTCAACTCAATTGTGCCATACGTTCCTTTGGCCATCGTTTCAGACTCCAACTGCTTCTCCTTCATTTACTTGCAACATCCGGCGCCCGTCTACGGGTTCGAATGGCGCCATTCGGGCGGATATTTTATGCCCAAGCGATGGGCACAAAATGCTTTGGTCACTTGGTGTGAGGACAACACGGCGAGAATTTGGAAAGAGACGCCGAGCCTCGACGCGCACGTGGAAATGTGTTTTATCAGTGCAATTGACAAAATGATGACCGCTCATAATCAGCAGCAGCTGGAGAGAGATCAGCAGCAGCCTGACAAAGGGAAAAAGCAGCCGAAAATGGCGGCACAAATGAAACGGGCGAAGGGACGACTGATGCATAAATTGGGCCGAATTATGTGAGGAACAAATTTAGAAAATTAGTGCCTTTTGCCACAAATGAGAAAAATTTTGAAAATTTAGTGATCTTTGTATGGGTAATGAGGACAAAAAGTGGGAAAAAAATTCTGTAAGAATTTGTCCCCATATTAAACGAAGACTCTCTTTAAATCCGTATGAAGTACGAAGTGGTTCCCCCCCCCTAACCCGCCCCTTGCTTTCCCAAGTCTTTCATATCTAAAAAATGACCAAAAAAGTTTTCTTCTCAGAAGTGAAAAGCGAAAAGTCAGCACTGGCTCGGAGGGAATCTTATTTCCGACAGGCCAAACGAGGGATATGCTGCGCAGTCCAACTTTTGCCGACTTCTCCGTGTCACCCTTTGCATCAGGCGACACTTTGACATTTAATTTGGTGGCAACAATTAACGCCGAAAATGGTATTATTTAAATGCAACAATTTGCGCCATGGTCCTTCGATTTGTTTGTCAGATTGTTTTCTCGTACCTTCATTGGACGGCTCATTGTCGAGCAGAGAGAGAAGAAAAAGTCCGAGAATATTTTCTGTCCACTGGCTTAACAATAAAGAGCATCGCTTCATTCTTGGCACTTTGCAACTTTTGGTTGACGCGCTTCCCTTTTCGGCGGGTTCTGAGCACGGTCTCAAAGGTACAGCAGTGACTGGATAAAGCAAATGTTGTTAATTTGCAGAGTTTCAAGCACTTCATTCTTTGCACTCCTCGACAAGCAGTGCCGGAATTGCTGCAAATTCTGCGGCTGAACTCCTCGACGTCTCCCCTCAGCACCATTCGGCCCATCCCCCGCCCCATTCAGTCACTTCGCCGAATCTGTCAAAGACTGCAACAGCAACTGTAGGAAGACCTTATTTTGTCATTAATCTGTCATCGATTTCACTCACCTCACAGGATGAGGCACCTTCCGCAAAGGACTTGCTCGACTACAAGCTGGAAATGCTTCTTCGTCAATGGAATAGGTCCAGCGATTTGTTGTTCGCCATTCATCCGTTGGACGGCAGCCTTATGATTTGGTTTGTTTTCTTGTTTTGCTTGCCAACACAATTTTTCCTTTTAAGGACCCTCGAATGGCTCGACGACGCGTGGAAACAGCCGACCGTAAGTTTCGCTTCTCGGCTTCCTGACGCTTTTCCATTGGCCGATATTGCGTCACTGTCAATTTGGTTGAACGTTTTACATCCCGCATCTCAAAACGGTTTCAGCGCGTTGTCCCTTTCTCAACACCAGCAACACAAATTGAGCTGTGAAGAGGGTGACGAACAGAATCCATTCGGTTGGTTGGTGGGCGCTTTTTACAAAAATAATTTAATTGTTGGGTCGAATCGTTCGTCGGAGAAGAATGTTTCCTTTTTCAGGCAGTTTGCACGCGAATAATTCGGTGTTCGTCGAGAGGGACGATGTCTGTTTGCTGACTAAGCACGACGACGCCCGATCACTTAATTTTTGGCGTTTCCAAGTCGATGAACAGAATGATCGCAGCTGCAATATTTTTGGAGGGCGAAGAGCAGAGCATTCAGTACCTTTTTTGATCGCTTCGGTACTGCACGAAGTTCGACTGAGTGAGGAACAGAAATCGGATGGCAACACTTTGTTGGAAGTGCTGAACAATGAGAGTCTTTTGGATGCTTCTGCCCTCGTAAATCCCCTGCTTCCTCAATATCATCCCGTCCAATTAGTTGGGCTGCTCAATTTGGGCCGTATTCAACGAGTTAAGGCGATTTTACTCAACATTTTGCGATCACTTTGCCAACGTCAACAGGTTACAAATTCATTTGATCAAAATACTAATTTTCTATCATATAACGTCACAGGGCACTTCCTCATGGTTCAAATTGGGAAGGCACAAAACGACGCCGCGACAGCATCGGAAAATGGCTGAACGTAATTGGGATGCATCGGACGATGCGCAACAACGAAGAAATAGCATTTCTATGAGAGCATCAGCCGATACGGACGCAGGCGGACTCGATTATGACAATTTGGCAGCCGTCAATCCGCTTCCACTTTACGCATTATTGGCATCGGACAATGCAGCGGAGAAAACAATACGCATGAAGAGCGACATGCAAAATTTGAAAATGCCATCTTCAAGCGAAACATTGGACAGAGAAAGTGTCGGTTTTTATAATTTTGGACCTTTTGGTATCGATGCTTTGCCACAGAATGTGAATGGAGCGTACGATGCACTATTTACGCCCCAATGTGTGGAAGATGACTTGGATTTGGATATCGCAGACGTGGAAAGTTATTCGCTTACGAGCAGAAAACAATCACTAAGTCGAACGCGCAAAATCTCTTCGGGGAGTTTTGAAATTCGTGCTTTCGCCTCTACAAATCCAAATACGCCACCGTCCACCAATTTGACGGCAAAACATTCGAGACTTTTGACCGAAATGCTCACGCACATTCACTTACCAGGCATTATTAAACCAATGGGTTGGACCCCGGACCCCCCCCCCTTGGTTACGGGCCTGGTTGGGCCGGGCCTCCCCCTCCTCCCGCTTGCGTTCTTTGCGTATTCTGACACTCAATCCCCACTTCTCCCCTTTACTTCATCCTTTTTACCTTTTCAGGCCTTTCCAGCGTTGACCAAATGCATTTGTTGGCAATTGCTGATACAATTTGCCATTTTTCCGCCAATGCTATAGTCGATCGTCTGGCACAAGCCAATGCTGAACTCCAACCGATCATCGATTCCTCGTCTTCTCTCGGCGATTCGGCTGCTTCGGGCTATGCAGTTTCTGGCTCGGGCATCGAAACCGTTGATGAGTGTGGGCTCCGTTTTTTGATGGCTAAAAAACGGCATGAATATTTGCTGCGGTGTTTGCCGATCAAACAAAGACGAGCTCTTAAAGCAAAGTGACCAACCAGATTTGGATTTACCCTCAGAATTTGGTTTAGGGGCATTTCGACCGCTTACGTAATTTGGGCCTTTCATTCAAATACTGAAATGGAGCTGCTCAATTCCATTCCGTGCTGCCAACGTCAGCAAGAAAGTTGGGACGAGTTGCGTTCGTATGGAATTGCCTGGTGGCTGAGCAATAACGCGATGCTGCGAAATTGCATGGAAAGAGTGGCCAAAAACGCGTTTCAGAAGCAGCAGGAGCCAATGGACGCTGCCCTTTTTTATTTGGCCATGCGCAAGAAAAATGTGCTCACTCAGTTGTTCAAGGTTCGTATTTGCTTTGGCGGTATGTTAATTCGGGTGCACCCCAAAATTTCGCCGCCGAAATTTCGCCGCCGGAATTTCGCCGCCAAAATTTCGCCGGCCAAAATTTCGCCGCCGAAATTACAAAAATAATCATACAGTCTGTTCCAAAATATGGATTTTCAGGGCCGTTGTTCACGAATACGATACCCATTTC
>JAKKIK010000545.1:0-28563 GCA_024500135.1 Heterodera carotae | reverse complement strand
AATACCAAGAAAAATACTATAGAAAAAGAGTTTTTATGCTTTAAAAAGCAAATTTATCATATTTCAGCTAAGAAATTCGTACAACAAAAACATAATACAAAATGAGTAAATAAACACAAAAATTTAGGTAATAGAAGACAAATTTGCAAAAAAAAAGAATGATATAAAGTTCGAAAAATCAAATACCAAGAAAAATACTATAGAACAAGAGTTTTTGTGCTTTAAAAAACCAATTTATCATATTTCAGCTAAGAAATTCGTATCAACAAAAACATAATACAAAAAACACAAAATGCTTTATACACTGAAATAAATAATAATAATCCATTGGCCAAATAATTTGTACAAAAACAAACTGAATGGAAACTTGACGCTATGGGCGGCAGCTAATATACAAAAAAAGTAATGAAAATTGGATTCAAATTTTAAAGTTTTTTAACGTGGAGGTCAAGGAAGATATAAAAATATTAAGAAATTAAAATATGAATATGTGGGTTCTTTATCAAATTGTGATCAGACCGATCTATATTTTTAAGAAAAAAAATGATCAAATAACGCAATTTCAATTTGAACCCAATAAAGTTTAAGCAAAAGTTTTGCTTCATTATGGCATAGACTCCTAAAATCAAATATAAGTTTTGGAAAAATTTCCTACAATAAAAAAAAAGATATTCGAATTAAAACTAAGGCCTCGAAACATGAATTTACATGAAATTTGTTCAAAATCACAGATAAATTATTTAAGGACTATACAGAATGTAAGAACAGCAATAAAAACCAAAGCAACCAAAAACTGAAACCACTAATGTAAATTACACATTTTTAATCAAATTGATTTAACTGGAATCCACTTATACAACATATTGATTAATTAACTAATAGGTTCAATTATTTTTATTTCTGCGGATATTATTAAAAAATTAATAACAAAAAATTTTGAAGACCAGAAAAACTAATTAAAAAAACTACAACTATAAAAAAGCGATTAAAATCGATTAAGTACATTATCACCTCTTCTACAAAGTCTCAATTTACAAGAGTGTTCGCAATGCTTATATTTAACTATTAAGCCCTGAAATTGACAGCCTCAAAGCACTGCAATCTTTACATAAATGGACTATGTCGTGGCAAGGATTCTTACGAACCAATAATTTTATTTTAACAAAAAATGCTAAAATTTTTATCAAAAAATAATTAGCTTCGCTGCAGGCCGTGGCACTCGAACCCAATCCAGACATGAAACATCATCAAATTATTTTGATTTAGTTTGCACAAAGGTTTGAGCTGATCATTATGTTGTAAAGCAAAATACCTACATATAATCAAATTAATTCAAGATCTAAATTTTACAATTTAGAAAAGGCTGTGTTAAAACATGATAAGACGTATTTTTGTTTACAAATTTATTGAACATATTCACATTAAGATTTATGAATGGGATACCAATGCATTTCAACTCATAGTCAAGACACATCTGATTACACTTTTTTTCTCAGCCATACCATGTTACATAAAACAATGTTGGACAGAAAAATGGAAGGTAGAATAATGCAATGATGCATTAAATAATACGCATAAGATTTTTATTTTATAGAGAAAGGTTTTCCTACTATTTTCAACGAATTAGCACCATATAAATTACAACCAATTTTTATAATTCATTATTTTAAATGAACATTGATAACAAATGCATGTGAATAAAGCCTAGTACGGTTACTTCAACCAATGCCAAAGAACTTAAAAGAATCTGCATTATGATAATTCTACTAAATGATTGCTTTCCTCATTTATTCATTAATTTGTTACTATTAAAGTAGGATTATTGCTCTGAAAAGCAGCGGAAACAATGTTAAAGCAAAATAATATAATCAATTAACAAATCAATAATTAAGAAAAAATGTCGAAAGTTGAAAAGATTAAACAAATTAACAGCAATCATTCCATATTGTTATCATGAAGGATAAGAGCGAATTTTTAAATTTTCTCAATATAATTTTTGTCTTATCACATTCAATATAATAAAGAACCTTTAAATTAGTTCTCATTTAAATTCCTAACAAAAATTCAGGACCGACGGAGGCAAACTAATACTTTGGTAAAAATCTTGAGTCTAAAATAAAATGAAAACCGAACGATGTTTATTGAATGACTCTCTTAAAATTTATTACATCTTTACATTAGAAAAAGTAAAAAAATTATATTGATAATAGAGTCCAGCCCCAAAAATCTGACGCCGGTCTTAATCATATATTAACATCGAAAAGTCAAATTCCAAGCAAAAACAGTATCAAACTAGAAATAGAACAAAAGCTTCATGCTTTAAAAGCAAATATAATAATTTAGCAAAGGGATTCTTACGATGAAATAATAATATAAATTGAGTAAAAATTAAATGTTTTAGACATTTTACGAATTAAAATATGAATATATGGGCTGTTTTAATCGATTTGACCGATTTAGATTTTGATATTTGAAAACTGTAGAAGCTGGTTTCCAAAACATTCAGCATCAAAAAAGACTGTGGACAAGAGTTTTAAGGAATATAATAAATTAATTTAATCGCCGAATTATCGTGTGAACAATTAAAGTCGACGTTTAAACTTATTAAAAATATTTTTTAATTGATCAAATTTTTATATAAAAAGAGAAAATATTAATTCTCTCACATTAAAAAAAGTATCCTTCTTTAAAAACTTAAAAAATATATAAATAAATTGCAAAATTACGACATGGTTTGAATTTATTTCGATTTATTGAGTTAATTAGGGACACGGCGACGCGAATAAAGATTTAAGTTATATAAATGCAAAAACATTTAGCAATATAATTTTAAAAGGTATTATAAGCAAACAATTAACAATAATAAATATAAATCTCTATAGAAAATCAAGGTGTTGTATTTAAGAAAAATAGTAAAAGCAAAATAAATTCCCAACCAAATTAAAAAATGAAAATACATATGAGATTTTATGAACATCCTTAAGAATTCCAGCGCGATTATTATTTTTTGCACGTTAATCATTTAACTCAAGTTGCAATTTAAATAATATAAGTGACCAGAAAAGAAGGAAAAACTAATCGGAAGTACGGCAAAACCAGCTCGATAATAATTATAATAGTATATTTTTGTATAGGGTATAGGCTTGAGCTGATCATATAATTTTAAAGCAAAATACCTATAATCAAAGTCGCGTATTGGAGGAACGTGATTGATGAAAAACCATACCAAAGGCAATTAAGCATGAATATCCTAAATCAATAAGCGTAAATGCAATAAAAACAAAGTAAATATAAGAATCCAAAAAAGTAAATATCACAATGAAATAAATAATAAATAAAAAGGAATTTTGGTCGAGAAAAAATGTTTTTACAATCATCCCTGCTTCCTGTAGAAGATACGAATCAATATTTTTAACGATAAATATCAACGTTAAATTGAAATATTTGAATATATTCACGCATATTCAAGACTTAGAAGATAATTTCAATAAAGTTTGAATGACTCTCTTAAAATTTATTACATCTTTACATTAGAAAAAGTAAAAAAATTATATTGATAATAGAGTCCAGCCCCAAAAATCTGACGCCGGTCTTAAAACCAATTAATATATTTGTAATCATCATTATTAACAAAAATATTATACCCCTAAAGAAAGGGTCAGCAAAGGAAATACGGTGACAATAAAATAAGTATTTAAAGAGAAAATTAAAAACATCAAAAATTGCAAAATTGAGAAACCACTAAACAAATACAAATTAAATATTATTTTTATATTTACTGTTAAAAATCGAAATTCAGCAAAGGTAGTTCAAAATTATAATTATTTAATTAATTAATCCTACCTCAGCTTAGTAATTAAAACATTTAGGTAGACAAGGCAAAAAAATGTTTAAAATTTATATAAAATCTTATGGTAATCATAGTTAAAAGCTTTTTCAGTACGAGATCTTGTTTGTTTACAAATTACAATTCTTTTTTTTTTGCTTTTTATGATAAAATTTATATTTTTTGTCATACTAATCAAAATGTGCTATATATATCTGTTTTAATTCTTTTTTTCCAATTCCGTTTTATATGCGGATTCGCATGAAGGATTTACCGTCAAATATGATAGAGCCCTTGGGACAGATTAGCGTTTGCTTAAAATTTAAACAAAGGGTCAGCTATTGTTTTTATTAAAACCAAAAAAATTATTTTATCTACGGTTTGAGAGTGTTATCATTATATCGTTGTAAATTCCATTAGTTGCAAAGACCAAGCGAGCTTGCAAAATGGTTCCTTGAAATTTTGAAGTTTTAATTTAAATTCAATTTTATGGTTTAAATAACTTTTTTACAATTTGCTACATAGTTGTTTGTGCTCAAATGGCATCCAAAGACTAAAAATTCAAATGGATGCTTTATTCTTTTAATTATTCAAAAAATAAAAATTTTTCAATAATTTTATTCAATAAATTAATTTGATAACTGAACGACCGCTGTCACTGGTTTTTAAAAAATACAAACGACATGATAGATTTCTGCCACGCATCTCGTGCATTGTTGGGAAAAGATATGTACATTTTAATGTCATATAAAAATATTTCAAAGAAATTTAAAAATCTCTTTCAATAATGCCAATTTTACTTACTTAAAATTGCTAGGCAGTTCTTATGTATATATTAAGATTTGTGTTATATAAATTTATTTAATTTTTTAGTACTTTCTATTTACAAAGATCTATATTTAATTTATTTTTAAATTTTTAGTATAATACCAGTCAAAATTGGTCTTTTGTCTATTCGATTATTTAATTGTTTTTTTCTTTTCTGAATTTTCTTTTTTAAGCAAATCTCAGCAATTATTCACTGTAGTGTGAATAGTCTTTTGGAAATAGTAATTAACGGAATTTCTTAGTTATACCGATTCAAAATCTTAGTTATAATTGTCATTTTTAATTCCAATGTTTTTATCTGTCAGCACGAACAAATATTAAGTAAAATATTTATTTATCTAACTTTAAAAAATAAATGTCTTCTCAAGTTATTACAGGATAATTTTCTTATTTTAGCGTGATTGGTGAGCTTCATAATAATTAGTTTTTTTAAATGATAATTTTAATTCAAACTTTCTGATAATGATTTTGCATAGCGAAGCATATGAGATTCTTTAAGCAAAGAATTAAAATTTTATTTTTGATTCAACAAATTTGGATTTCGGTTGTTGCAATTTTGGTTCAATTTAAAATTTATATATTATAAAATTGCTTTTTAACTAGTCCGTGATCACCCAATTTTTGGAAAAAACCCATTCTTTTAATCATATACTTGAAAATCTAACGTTTTTGTTTCAATTACTTGTTTTTTTGCTTTTTTTTATGTAAAAACTTATATTTTACTTATTTTTTAATTTTTTTGTCAGACCAGTCACAATATGTGTTATATATCTGTTTTGGTTTAAATTTTTATTTCCCAATTTCGTTTTATTTTCTCATGAATGATTTACCGTCAAATATGTATAGCCCTGGGGACATATTGGCGTTTCTGTGGCGACTGTCCGATCTGCTCAGCGGTGAGAACGTTTGGGGAATGGGGTCCGAATCAAACATGAAGTCGAACTTTTTGTTACAATTATTATTTTCTGTAAACATTGGTACTTATCCTTTTTTGCAAAAAATAATCGAATATTCTTGTCAACATTAATTATTTTAAACACATAAATAAAAACAAAAACTAAATTGCGTTGTGATAATGTGTACGGCTACTTAATATTAAGTAGTATTTATTTTAACTGATAATAAATTTATTTTTGCCAAATCGTAGAAACAAAGAAAATTTGAATTTAAGACAAAAGTTAATCTAATTAATGATACCTAAAATGATTGTCTCAGCTGTTTGGTCAAAAATTGAATGATTGCTAAGTAAATATTTAATTGACATCTTTTCTTTACGGATTTCTTGAAAAAACAATGGTAATATCAGCAAGCTCTGTAAAAAAAGCAACAGAGAGACTCGTGGGAGGAAAATATAAAACCGCTGCATAAATTTACATGTTTGAAGAGCCGTTGAATTAAAATATTTTTTTATTAAGTACTTCTTGTATAAAAATTTATTTAGGGATATCTATTTTTTATTTTAAATATTTGGATTTTTATTAAAAATGCTTTATGATCCAGGCTAGGTTTAAGTTTCGGTATTTGTTTTTATATAATCATATACCATAATTGAGACATCCTCTGCTTGCATCAGTCGAATAATCTTGGTTTATTTGCACCTTTACTGGATTCTTCATGATAATAAAATAAACGCAAGGTTGGTTATCGAAAATGTAGAGCCTCCTTTTTTTTGATCAATCTTGCTTACAGCGGGCCTTTCTCATCACTGCGACTGCGAGCTCATAGCCATGGTCTTTTAATTTTAGTTTCTTAATTTAGCACTTTTTGGATGGCCAAGTATCTTTTTTATAATTTTTAGTAAACATTAAACAAAATTTTTGAAAGATTCATTTGCATATTAATTGTATTGTCAACATTTAAAAATATTTATGGTTTTAAAAAAACATCGCACACATAATTATTGATTTTTTTTCACAAAATCGATTGCTTATTTTATTCAAGCACTATGTACGATTATAGAATAACAAAAATCAACTCAATATTTTTCTTTCTTTAAATCTTAATTCAGCTCAAGTCTACTGAGGAGAAATTCTTGTCGGAACTGACCTGTGTTTCATTCTGCTCCTGTCTCGTCTATCAGGTTGTCATCTAAAATTTGGAAAAAAACTTTCATGCTTCATCCATTTTTTTGTTTATTCGATGTTTCCATTTAGACAATTTTTATGAAATCTATTTGTTTAGCTTGTTTTTTATATTAATTTTACTTTTATTAGTATGTTTGTTATATTCATTTCAACATCTATTTATGCTTTGGTAATCTTATTAGATGAATAAATATATTTTCCAATAAAAATGATCTTTCATAACAAAACAAACAAGAGCTTTTTTATCTTTTTCAATAAACTTGCTTAATAATTATTATTTTCTACTTTCTTTTAATGCGTACAATAAATTTATGTCTCCATTTACTTAAATTAATAATTTGATTACTATATTGATTCTTTCTAAGAATTTAATTATTATGTTACTCTTTGAAATTAGCAAAGTTAGTTTATTTAGGGTCAAATTTATCCTGTTAGGTGATGAACTATTTTTTAATTTTTATTTAAGTAATGTTTTTAAAATTTATGTTTGATAATAAACTATTTATTGGATTTATTCTAGAAAAATAAAAAATGAGTCTGTGTGAAAACGCACAGGGTTTATATCGTTTTAATTATATTTTGCCTTTCTAAACATTCCATGCATAGAAATATGATGTCTATTGTCTTCTGCTGTCGGTGTTTGCTAATTAAGATATAATATGTTACAAAGACATTGAACATCAAATATCATTTCTTGATTATAAGAATAATTTTTTTCCATTAAGAATTTTTATGGGATTTATTGTGTCTTTTAAATTTAAAAATTAATTTTGACATGTTTGTTGCAAGTCAACGCATCCGTCACCAAATTCGTTTTCTTCCTTCAATCGCTTATTTGTTTTTTAATAAAGTCTTATATTTTAAAAGATTTATTTAATATTGGACTCATTGATTTTTTATCATAAATGACAAAGAATTCAGATAAAGCATCCTTTTGAAAATGTCAATATAAATTTTTGCCTATTTTTACAAAATATTGCTTTATTTTTGGTGCTACTAATATTTTTCCAATTATTTAGCTATGCAAAATATGTTTTTTTTAATTTTCAGCCTATGGTCAGTCGAAAATCTATCACCTACGAAGTGCCTACAAACTTTCTAAATAATTATTGCACTTCAATAGTGGTTTATTCAATTTTAGTTCATATATTTATTTATATCATACTTGTATTGGAAATATATTTTTAGGTCATAAAGTCTTTAGTTTATATGATTTTAAGAATTTTTTAACTTTACACTCTTTTACATATTATTTTTAAATAATTAATTTTGATAGCTTCTAGAATATTATGACGAAAATATTTAAATCTGTTATTATAGCTTCTGCAATATGTATTGCCTGTATTAAATTGGATTAAAAGTAAATATAATTTTATTATCAATTTTTTGTTATGTCCTTTTAAAATATTCTTCTTGTCTCGCATGTGCATGATTATTTCTTTTGCTTTAGACATTTCTCGTCGGCTCATCTGTGGGCTTGATTGAAATATATTTCTAAATAAGCGCATTATTTTTACATTTATTTATATTTTTAAATCTATGCTTTAAATGTTATATATTTTTTACAATTTCATTTCATTAAAATATCTCAGCCTCATTTGCAATTCATTTTATTTACTTTTATCTTCGTTCTTTGATTTTAACTCTTACAGTCATGTTAGTAGGTTTAGCATCAAAACTATAATTTGATAAATTATAAAATGACCCATAAAATGATAATAGACATTTAAGTTTGGAAAATATTTACATTTAATTTCAAAAATAGTGAATCAGATCATAGAAAACCTATTGTTGTTTAAATTGCAATTTTTTCAATAAAAATTAAAGCCAAGTTTGGTTGGCAGTTTGTTGCATGTTAAACTACAAATATTGGACCATTAAGGTTTATTATTCCAAATTTAATAGAAAATTCAAATGTTTAAATAATTCTTGCCTTGTGCAGAGTAAATTGTTCCCGATCGTTGGTGTTCAGGAGCAAAAGGCTGCTTGTCGCCAATTTGCGTTTTATTTAATTCTTGTAACGAACTGTTGCACATTATCTATGTGAAATTTACATTAAAATATAATAAAATATTCAATAATAAATAAAACTCATTCTTACAATTTAGTTTAATTAGAGAGTATTTTTTTTATTAATATCTGGCCTGTAAAAACATTTATTTTGTTCGTTCTTTGAGTGATGTTTATTTTTTTAGTGGGAGTTAAATTGCTTAACATTTTTGATCATAAAAATTAAGAAATGACGGTCTCATTAATTGATTTTATTGGTATTTTATTGAGTGTTTTTGTAAAATACTTAAACACTTCCTCAATGGGTTGGATGAAAAGGCTACCGTATGTATCATTTCGTTATTCTTTATTGTAATGTTTTATCGTTATGTTAACGATTTAAAATAGATATAAAACGGCATTTAAATTAGTTACATTTAAATTATTTTTGCTTCTACAGTGTTTGGAAAATCTTGTTTATTTATTTAAAATTTTCAATTTAATTTTGACACTTGAACTTGGACTCATCTATTTGTACAATGCTACCCAGGCCTCCAATGGATAACATTTTCATTGCAATCACTACTATTTTATTCTGTGAATTATAATTTTACTTGAAATAAAATTATTGTATTTATTTAAAACATTCTGTCTGCTTTTCTTTTGTCTGATATTTTTAATTGTTTTATCTTCGAAATCTTATATAAATATTTTATAACGTTAAACAATAATAATTTAATATAATTATTAGTGTAAATTATAAAATTACTGGTTTTGGCCTTTTGGGCAAGTTATTGGACATATGAAATGATTATATTTAAAAGAAACTTAATTCTCGATGCTCTTTTTACTGTAAATCTTTAGAATGTTTTTAAAATAGAGGTTTATTTGCAACAAAATGCAAAAAAAAAGAAAGACATATTCAAGCTTTTCACAAATTCCAATGCTGCGTACTGAAATCACATTTTGTTCTTCCATTCATCCTCCAGTGCTGCATAAGTTTTTTGAGTAAGAAGTTTAAACTAAGCATTTGTTTGATAAAAAGTAAAAGCTTTTTTAAACTAAACTATCATTTTAAACAAAGAAACAAATGAATTTTTTAATAATTATAATTTAGTTTTTGAACATCATTCATTTGGAAATTTCTTGAATTTTATGCTTTAGTTAAAAATCGACATTTCAAAAAAAATTTTAATCAATAAAAAAACTTGTATTCATCTTTTAGCCTCTTTAATGATTGTTCGAAAGAGTTTATTTAATATTTTTATTTATGAGGTTAGACAATGAATTGCTTTGCAAGTTGGTATTACACAATTTCTCAGCAACAAGGTATTTTCGACTCGTGTATTTTGACTCATCAATTTCCACATTCTTACCAAGTCCTCCAACGGATTATATTTGGGTTGATCATTACTATTTTATTCTTGATTTTTCTTTTTCAATAAATGCTCCTTTTAATTTTTCTTATTTAAAAAAACATTTTTTTAATTTTTTATCAATTTTTAAAACAATGTAATAAATACCTAATGATTATGTTTGTTTTTTCTCAGCCAGCCTTAATGTTTTTCAATTCCTACAATTATTTATTAAAATGCTTTTTGATTTGTAGAAAATTTGGGTCTTTATTAATTGCTACTTTTATGGAAAATTTCAATTTTGTTCTGCAATATATAAATGTTTGCAATGAAAACTGCTAATGCGTTATTTCTTTTATAGTTTGATACAGTTTTATATAATTTAGGCTTGTAAAATACACCAACTTTTTTTTTAATTTAGAAATACTTACAAATAATTACACATTTTCAATTTACTTTTTAATTAAAATGTAATTTTTAGATTAATTTTTAAATGTCATAAATTAGTCAAAAAATCACTGAAGAATATATTAAAAAAACTTTTCAAGATACCATGAAGACTGGGTTTGTTTTCCAAAATAGATTAGTTAATAGAGATATTTAATTTTGTTTTCATTATGGCACAATGCTCTTTTATTAGTTCGTCGAGTATTTTTAGTGATTTTCATTTTGGTAGAGCTCAATTGCTTAAGCCATTTGATCATACATTGTAGATTTTTTAGAATTATTTTTTTAAAACATTCTTTATGCTACTCAACAATCGCTTTGAATCCTTACTCACTTTTTAAGATATTTTATAATTTTGAAGTAGTTTCTACATTAATCTTAACGTTAGTTTTAATTATGTCCTAATTCAGATTAAATGGAAATTTTAAGTTTTTTGTATGGCATAATTCAGCCGTAATCTGTAATTTTGATTTATACTTGATGAGAATTTATGTTTATTACGGAGTACGTTTTCCAAAATAAAGTTATCTTTTAAATTCAATTACTATATTTTTTTCTTATTATCAGTGCAAAGTTAATTTTATTTAGTTATTCAAAACTGGTTTTGGCCTTTTGGGCGTAG
Source organism: Heterodera carotae (assembly GCA_024500135.1). NCBI lineage: Eukaryota > Metazoa > Nematoda > Chromadorea > Rhabditida > Heteroderidae > Heterodera > Heterodera carotae. The sequence goes on along the minus strand of JAKKIK010000545.1, from coordinate 17,412 downwards.
TTATTGGAAATATGAAATGGTTATATTTAAAAGAAACTTAATTATCGATGCTCTTTTTACTGTAAATCTTTAGAATGTTTTTAAAATAGAGGTTTATTTGCAACAAAATTGCACGAAAAACACATATTCAAGCTTTTCACAATTTCTAATGCTGCGTACTGAAATCACATTCTGATAAATTTTTATAAAATGACCCAAAAATAGTAATAGAGAAATTTAAGTTTTTGAAAATTTACATTTAAATTTTTAAAATAGGGAATGAGATCATAAAAAACCTATTGTTGTTTAAATTGCAATTTTTTCAATAAAAATTAAAGCCAGGTTTAATGACAGTTAGTTGTATGTTAAAATTCAATCTTGGACCATTTATGTTTATTATTCAAAATTTGATAAAATTCATTTTAGTTTTTAAATGATGCTTGCTTAATTATTTGATCTTTTTAAGTAGTATATTTTAATTTAGTTCTAAATATCTTTAATCAAACAGTATACCATACATGATTTACCAAGTTATAAATACGAGTATATCGCCTTGCTTTGATAGACAAATTAGTTGTGATGTTTTAAAAGAAGAGATGCTGCAAGTTTCCCAACATATTTGATTTTCATATGTTAACTACCACCTTCGAAATGTAGATAATTAACCAAATATACAAGGTTTATTTGGTATTAGTGATTGTGAATATTATTTAATCAAATAAAATAATGCATTTATTTAATTGAACGAAGCATTTAATGCACGCCGCAAATGGTTCAATTGCTTAAATTTTTAAAATTTTTTGTAACATCATTTTTAGGTAAATATTACCTAATGTATTAAGTATGAAAGATAACAAAATTCACACATTCTGTGACAAATAGACCTGCAAAAATAAGACAAATGTATTAAACAAAATGTCAACAAAAATTTTTTTGGTAAAATTAAATTTTAAGAATAATTGAAAAAAAAAATAAAATTTATCAGAAAAGTATGAAATAAGGCTAAAAAGATTGGACAATACCAATAGTATTGAACAATATACACTAAATAACAAATATAAATAATAAAAAAAAATTATTTAAAATATAATCAAATAAAAAACTAATGTTTACTTGATGCGATCAAGGACTTTACATAATATCAAATACCAGGCTCATGAAGACAGGAATGGTGATTTTGAGTAAAAAATTGTGTTAGCGTGGCTAAAAATAAGAAATAAGACAGCCAAATTCTTCATTATTCATTTATTGGTTGAATAAATTTTAAATAATAATTATTAAATAATATTTTTATTATTAAAATCGAATGTCTCAATGGATGTGGAATAATAGAAAACTTCGCTTTCGCATGACACGCTCAGTATCTATGGAAAGGTGGCTGTTTCCAACACTTTAACCACATACATTATCCTCGCAAATTAAAAATGCAAGTTAAATTAAAGGCAATTTTACATCAACCAAAAATTAAACAATTAAATGTCAGAGCATGTAGACATTCTTAAAAAATAAGATTTTATTTTAAATACCTATATCTAGAAATTAAAATATATAATATTAATTAGGTCCGCAGTTAGACAGGGGGCATAAGAAACAAAACGGCGACTATGCAAATCCCTTACCCATCCTGCGGCGACACTTGTCCAATAATGATATTTTTCGGGTCCATTGGCAATTCTTTGCCATCTCTTATATTAATAATTTTCCAAATCAATTTTTCTTGAATTATATGTAGTAAAATTATTCACCAGAATTCGTTTTTCTATCTAGTTTTGTTTACACGTCGGGCATAAAAAGTTTATTTCCAAGCATTAAATGTATGCTTCTTCTTAATGTATTTATTATCAGATTTTGATGGGAATGATTTTTTTTTGGTAAATTTAACCGCGATTAGATAAAAATTTTATAAATTAGTGTCTGGCAGTTTTATTTTTTGAAGCGCGAATGGATAAGAAACTTATAAATTGTCTCAATTCTTAATGTTCATAAAATTTTTTATTGGTTTGACTTTTTGAATTGGTTTAAATTGGCTTATTTTTTTTGTTTCCAATTGACATTTGTAAAGTTCCTACGCATTTTAATTTGTCGGTCATAATAAAAAATTAAATAAATAACGATTAGGGTAAGAATATTACCGTTAATTTTATAAATTTTAAAAATGTATATTGTAAGTACTTTGCAACATCGATGTGTTTCAAATCCTAAATTGGTTTTTATTTTTATTCGCGAGATTTTCTTCGGTCTCAGTTTAGCCACCTTAATTCTTCTCTTATTGACTCATTCTTTAAATTAAAGCTTGACAAAATAAAATTGGGTAATTTTACTCTTTTTAATTGGCCAAAGAGGTGATGAAGAATTAAATGAATACCACCAACCCTTTTCTCGAACTTATTTTCATTCTGTCTTGATTTTGAAGAAATAACAATCATAGCTATTCAAAATATTTCTTCACAATTTCAACGTTTTTCTGTTTGTTTTTTTTTATTAAAGCGTTTGTCTTCCTATAGTAAAACTAATTTTAATAAATTTTTTATTTATTCTTTTGTACTTTAATGTTGAATTAATAGCATCGCATTCAATTAACTTCACGAATCATCCTTTCATAAAACTACATGCAATATCTGTTTGAATACTTGTCAAAGCCCCCTCACAATTAAATTTAGCTCATTATTGCGCTATCCAATTTCCAGCAGTTTTTAATGTTTTTAGCCACTTCAGATTTATTATTTTTATATATTTTTTTGTTAGTTACTTTTCGTTTTATCAGTCAATAATTATTTCAATGTATACAATTTTTTCAAAAATAGGCGGACAGTGGAATTGTAACTGAGAAATTGAATTTATAATTAAATGGTTTTTTGTCCCTTATTCGCTATTTCATTTGGATAACTATATTTTTCGTTTTTTTTTTTCTACGTGTTAATAGTTTGTTTCAATATTTATCTACGAGAAAACGTCATTAATCTTTCTATTATTTTTATTTATAATGTATTTTAATTTTTATTTAGTTCTTAATATTAACCACTGTAAATCTACCCGTTGACAAATTTGAGTTGCCAAATCTTTAAATTTTTTAACCTGATCGCTCGCTGATAATAGTGATTGGCGAGGTGCCGATATGGAGGATTCGCGTTATTGTTCCAGTGCTACAGCATTTTATCGAGAAAAGATTAAAAATCATTTTAATGTCCTCGTAGTTTCAATCGCTGACGATCTCCTTGCCTTTATTTTGTCCACTCTTTGACGGCTCCCGGAATTTTGGACACCAGAAAATTGGACACCAGAATTTTGGACACCGGAAAATGGACACTGGAAATTTGGACACCAATGGAAAATTGGACACTGGAAATTTGGACACCAATTAAAAAATGGATACTCTAAAAAATGAAAATTACCCAATCTTTTTGGGTCTGAAATGTTGATGATTGAACGATGATGATAAAATGGGCGTGAAAAGTTAGGAAATGTTTAAATGGGTTGGATAAAGAAAGATTAAAGCTCCAAAAACTTAGGCAAAATATGGAAAGTTTGATTTTAAGAGCTGTTTACATAGATTTGCACCAAGGATGAAACCAAATGCCGAAAATAGAGGTTAGAAATTTGGTTAATCCCTGATTTTTTTACATATTTTGCCTTTTTGTAAGCAATTAGATCATCACTTTTTCAGTAATCCATCCCAATTGCCTAATGTTTTCCATTTTTATTAAATTTATTTTCGTTAGTTTTTATAAACTAAATTTTAGTGTCCAACTTTCCAGTGTCCAATTTACCATCGGTGTCCAAATTTACAATGGTGTCCATTTTTCCGCTTGGTGTCTATTTTTCCGATGTCCAAAATTCTGGTGTCCAATTTTCCGGTGTCCAAAATTCCGGACACCCTCTTTGACTGCAATATTATTATCAATATAAGTGTTCTTTGGACGATTTTTTTAATATATTTAATTATGAAATGAATTATTTTTTATTATCTCTTTTACTTTAATCAATATTAAGACTTTTAAGTATTATATTTGGTATTTGAAATCTCCTATTTTCTCAATTTCTGCATGGTACGTTTCAAATACTTGTCCAGTGAACTAGAATGTCTCCTAAATTGTCCGATATCCTCTTCATGTACAATTCTTTATTCCAATGCGTCGTTTTTGCTAAAATTTTTACTTTTTATTTTAGCCATGATTAAAAGTATGGCAAGGTAGGGGTTTACACTAAATCAGGACCTTTCAATGTCAAAACAAATTTATTAATTCAAAAGTTCAATCATATTGAACAATCTCATTTTCTATATTTTACAGGTATTTCTTTACGAATAAAGTTTAATTTCACATAATTCACATTGGTTTATAATTGCTTTGATAAAGTATACTCCTTTTTTAGATAATAAGCATTTAATATTTCAATTTTCTAGACAAGGTAAAATCTAAAATTCAGCAGTACGCTGATCGAATTTTGATCAATGACTTTGTGATTTATTTATTTTTTTTTGTTTTCCTCTAATTAAACGAACAGAAATAGTTTATTCGGTGTTAATTTTTACTTCTTTATAATTTTTAATTTTGGGTTTCCATGATTTATTTTATAATATTTACCCTTTATCTGATGACAACGCAAGTTTTACTTATATTTTGATTGCTTTTCGTTTTATATCTTAAGTTTATTACATCGCATACAGAATATAAAAAATGCTTATTTATGTTTGCTTTGATGTGTATTTATTCTCCAAATTTATTATTTTTGTTCTTTGAAATTTTAAGTTCCGAGTTTCTTAGTATATATATTTTTTTGTTTTCTTCTTAGCATTTTTTATTTATTTACGTAATATGCTCTTTTAATTTATGTCAATGGTAATTATCCTGGCATTTTACCACCAAATATTTATGCTTTAGCTTTGAAATAATTTTTTTTTATTAATCGGTTTCATATTAACTTTTTCTTCTTTTTCAATATAAGTTTTATTAAGCTATACAATTTTTGGTAGATTTTTAGTGAATAAATTATGTAATCAAAATTCATTTTATAAATTTTATTATAAGTTCAAAGCGATCCGATTACTTTGTTGTTCAGTATTAGTTGCCTGCTTAACGTTGAAATGGATTGGCAATTTTCGCACATTCTTTGTTGAAAAATTTGGAAAGAGTTTATACCTTTATGCTCAAAATTAATCTTTTTGATTTTTTAAATAATAATTTGGCTTAAAATTTATATAGAATTGATTTAATTTTTTATGGTAAGGAGCCCTGATTTTTGTTGTAAGTTTTTTCGATTTAGCCCATCACAAATATTAAAAGTTTTCTTAGTTTTTTATTTGAATAATCATTGAAATATTTAGTAACTTTTTGCTGATCAATTTCACTACCATTTTTTATCATTATTAATTTTGTTTTTTGCTAATATTATTATTTATAAATTTATTGCATTTGTTTCTAATATGAAAATATATTTGGTTTGAAAAAAAAATATATAATAATATTATAAAACTGTTTTACATTATTTTAGATACTATTTTTACAAAATATTTGTTAATAATTAATTACCAATTATTTATTTATTTATTTTTGTTATTGATTTCACGTGATACAATTTTTGATAAGAAGGCAGTAGAACAAAAGTCGTGGCAAGCTAATCAGCGCAAATGCAACACGCCATATTTGGTCTCGTATTCAACGCCGTTGACTTCAACGGAAGTGATCGGATAACAAAGCTAGTTTCGGAAACAATATTGTTTGTAAATAATGTATGGATGTTTGGGTTTGGCACTTTTAAAGCTTATAAATGTGTGGTTAAATTTATTCTTAACAAATCAGATTTTTTTACAATTTTTTGCTGAATTTGTATTTATAATTTACTATTAATAATGTAAAAGGTTTTCTTTGGTTTTTTCTGTCCTTTTTAGGATAAATAATATTTTCAATTGGTCGTTTAGATTTCATATACATAATTGAAATTATTTATGTGTTTAAAAAACTTTACTCTTATTTAGTTTCTGGCATGAATTTATCTGGCAGTGAATAATTTTTTGTTCAAAATTTGGGCAGTTGCTCATGGTCCAAGCCGCTGTGCCTCATTCAAACTCTCCCGTTTGTATTAGAAGAATCTCTATTTGTAGCTTTTTAAATAACAAAAAATATTTTTTCTCCTACTTCATTGTAACATTGAACTCGCCGCTTGATAGTCTGATTTATTTTATTTATTTTTCGATTCTCAACTAAAATTTAACGAAATTACGAATAAGTTCATATAATTTGACGATTAGCGTGGATTTTAATGACTCGCTCAACTTAAATTTGTTTATAGATTTGTCCTTAATACTGAACATTTCTTAAGTCATTTGTAAAATTATTTCACTGCAATACTTTTCATTAAATTATGCCCTATTTTTATTAATTTACAAGAAAATTAATGAAAATTTAAAAAACTTTTTTGAATTTTGTGTGCCGTTTTTCATTTTGAATCAGTGACTTTTTTGAAAGGTTCATAAGTAAAATAAAGAAACAATAAGATTTTCTAATTTTTGGCTACACAACATTTTGGCGATGTAAATAAAGGCTGTAATTTTCACAAGCGTAAATTTATTTTTTATAGTTTCAAATATTCTTTGTTCTACGAATTTTGCTGGCTTTTATAAATTTACATTTTTAAAAACAATGATATCGCTCTCTTGTATTTCGATAGGTTAATTATTTATAATAATTTTGTTTTTCAAATGTTATTATTTTTTGTTTTCGTCAATTTTTTTTACAATTTTCCGAACCCCGGAACCAAACGCGAACAAAAGTTCTAACTTTTCAAAAAGCAATTTTGTCTTAATTTACTATTGTATAATATACGCAATACCTCATAAACACGAAGCAACAACTATGAGTGGTCATTTTATACAATTTTTGACGAAATTGATTTTCGAAAATTTTTGAAATTCTACATATATGTTCTTTTTAACAGCAAATTTAAGTGATTTTTTTTATTTCCTATCACAAATAATCTTTATATTAATTCAGGGTTTCCATATGTTCTGATTTATCAGATTTGTTCTGATTTGGAGGGTCCAAATCTGATAAACTCAAAATGTTCTGATTTGTCAGATTTGTTCTGATTTCAGCCTTTTGTTCTTATTTTTGAGACTTCAAAAGAAAACTCCAATTTTGAATGGTAATTTTTCAAAATAAATTTTTTTTGAAGCCATTTATACGCAAAATCTTAACAAGATTCACTTAAAATATTCAAAAAAAATTACCCGGCGATGCATAAAGCACCGCCGGATCAATTCCTCTTAACGATTTCTGATTTTTGGTCTTATTTTTGTGAGCCCAAAGGAAAATTCCATTTTTGGCTTCAAAAATCTTTCAATTTTTGCCTTCAAAAATGAAAATAAGTCGTGAAAAAAGACAAAATTCTGTTAACAAATTTAGCTAATTTTTGCAAAATTTTTCCCGGCGGCGCCTATCGGCACCGCCTCCCCCTCCACCCAAAGAAATTTTAGTTTTGTTCTAAAGTCCGAAAAAATTGCTCAAAATGATCATAAGTAATCTAAAATATGGTATTTGATACTCATTTACTTTAATAAATTGATATACTATTGCTGCGCAGCATTTTGTTTGATGGTTGAAGGTCTTTCGACTTTCTTTATTTGCTATTTTTTTTCGTCTCCTACCACATCCAATTAGGAACATTTAAAGATGAACAAAAAATAACTTCAATTCTTTTGACTTGTAAAAAATATTTTATATAAATACATATTATATGATATCGCAGTAAATTAATTTATAATAGAACAAAAAAATAAGGATTTCATATGCATAAAATTATTCGGTTTTAAGATTATGCTTTTAATTTAAAATTAAAGTGTTATCTTTTACATTTGTTGATAATAATCCTGTATCCAATTCGGTGCCAAAATTGTATTAAAAATCATGAGGTTCTTTAAGCAAACGATTGGTTCAATTAAATTAAATACTAAGTTATAAAATTACTTTTAAACTATCCGGGACCAGCTTTCTGGTTTGTTCGGTAGTTTTTTAATAAAGGTTTTTGTTTCATCTCGTGTTGACACATACTTCAATATTCGTTGAAATCTGGATCTTGGCGGTGCTGCGTGAACTGTTTTTGTCACCACAACTTGGGCCTAGAACCACTATTTCAAATAATTTCCGTTTATTTTCCGTAGGTTTTTGATTTTTACAGTTTTCACAACGCACTTTCCAATAAATTTTTTAATTTAAGATAATATAATTATTTTTCGCTGTATAATGATTGTTTAATATAAACATATTGAAATTTTATTTTGGTAGAAAGGACAAATTTTAAAATGCCATATTGTGTCGTCCTCTTTTTTTAATATTTTGTAAGCAGCAGTTGTAGAATCTGAAAGAATCGTGCAATCTCGTCTTTTTCTTAACGTTACTTACCGCAAGTTCCATACTTTCTCGCAAAAGTTTTAAAATTGTTGTTTCCATTAATGGTTCTTCGCTTAAATTTCTTTATTTTATTTGTTGATTGAAGCACTAAATTGTAGATGTTTCTTTTTTATTAATCAATTGTAATGTTTCAAATTAAATCTATCATTGTCTTTTCATTGCATGCATTTGAATTATAAATTAAGTATATGGGTTCGAAATTTTACATCATATATTCGTTATTCTTGATAATACAAATTTGTTCGGTGTTTCTACCGAATTTTCAAAAGGGCATGCCACTTATATTTCGTTGCTTCTTCTATTAGTAAAAAGCATACAAATGTCTGTTTTTTGCGACGCCGAGAAATTCGACTATTTGGTCAGCAGGGTTTTGATTTAGTACGCTTTAACCAAGTAAATTAATTTAGTTTTGGTATTGAGAAAGGTTTGATTTTGCGCATTTGTAAGCATTATTATTCAATGCTTCATACGAGTTGAGATAGGCAAGACAAATGTTAGGTTTAAAATTGTCTTTATTTTCAATACTTTATAAATTAGGTAAATTAAAAAATTGGACTTTGTCTATGATGCCGATATTGTCATGATAAATTTGACTTAATTACTAAACAAGCAGTAAAATTCAAGAATACTAGGATTTTTAAGATTATGGACTTTGTCGAATCGTTTATTTTAAAATTCTGATTAATTTTAATTTTATGAACTTGACCAAAAATTTGTTAATTATCAACTTTTTCAGTTCAAGAAATTATTCAGTCATCAAGAGTTGATGGTTGATTATAGTTTGTTAGACGCTTCTGGTTTTATGATGGCACTAAAGATATAGTCCTGATTGTTTTTTAATCATATTTAATAAATTTATAGCTGTTTACAATTTTTTTTTAATTTGATTGATAGCATTGCTTGAGTAATACTAGTTACATCTTCTCAAAAGAGATTTGATATTTTCATATTTAAACAAATTAACAATTTAATGTATTTCCAAAAAACTGCATTAATTAATGTAAATATTTGTAATTTATTATAAAAATCGTTATTTAGAGATGACATAAATAAAAGATTTAAATACTAAGACATTTTCGGTTTTTGCTTTTCTGACTTTAATTCGACAGAGGAATCCAAGCAATCAAACATATAACAGTATTTAACCAAGAATTAACCCAAATAAATAAAATGATACAAAAAAAAACAAATTCCAATCCTTAGAAATTTACATACCAATAAAAAATAAGTTCAATTTAAAAGTTGCCGTTTAAGTGCAATAATTTGATCATGTCAAATTATAAATACTTTAATTCTTATAAACGAATTTATAGTTAATTTTCACTATCAATTAATGCATCAAATGCAAAATGTACTTTGGAGGAACAGTCATTTATTTGGTCAATTTGGTGGACAATTTGTGGGCAAATGAGTGACCCCGTCAATGTACTGCAGCACAGAAGAGTGTACATCATTGACGTTAATTGACCCCTATGAAACATAATGATGCGGATAAATGAGACACTTTTTCCAAAGTTTATTGCAGAGAAATAGCGGAAAAAAGGAGAGAGTAAAATTCAAATTCATCGCGAAAATTTCCAATTTGAAATATGGTTTCTTTCCTTTTAATCTGTTGAAATGTTCAAAAATGTCTGTCTTTCTCTGCCTATTTCGATATTTTCACAGAGTTCATTGTTTTTCTCTACCTCACAGGCTTTTCTATTCACTTTTCATTTACTCTCTTTTCTCTTCATTTCTCCAAATAAAAGGTGAAAAAAGTATGTCTCTCTCTCTACTCTTTTACTGCTCTCTCTCCATTTTAATACTATTTCTCTGCCATTCAGCAAAAAAAATGTGGTAAAGTGTCGCTTTTATCCGCATCATTATGTTCTATAGGGGGCAATTGAATGTACGCTCAGTGCTGCTGAACATTGACGAGGTCAGTCATTTGCCCATAATTGTCCACCAATTGACCAAAATCTTACCAATGTACATTTTGATCTAATGCATTAATGGTTTGAAAATTGACAATCAATTAATTTATAAGAAATAAAGTAATTTTTTTATTTAAATTTTTCCTCCCAATTGGAATATTTTTCAGTTCACTTACAAAATTTGCACTTTAAATTATTCACTCCCTCTTCTTGAAATTATTGATAACATTTTATTTTAAGCGACAAGTTCGAACTGCGCTTAACAATTCGTACATTAAACATCTAATTTCGATTCCCTCACCTTGAAATTTTTGATAACATTTTAGGTCTTTAACGTCAAGTTTGATCTGCATTTAGACAATTTTCGTACTTTAAACGCCCGATATCCAACCGGATCATCCGGGAATAATCGATTTATGAAAATCTATGCGACTATTTGCACGACAAGGGCCCACAAAAACTGGACCAAAAATATGGACATAAATTTGTATCCGTGAGCATCCGTGGCCAGAGCAATAGATCCTTTTATAACATTGAATTCACAAAACATTATCTTTAATTCATTACATTGCTTACCATTTTATTAAGGGCATAATTTTGGTTAGAAAAATAGAAACTATTTAACAAAAATCCAAAAAACTCTGGGTCTTGAAAAAGGTCGGGGTTTTCGGGTTTCTTGTTAATATGAAATTCTGTAAGATAAATTGGACCAAATTATCTTAGAAATTCACTTACTAGTTTTTAAAATTTTTACTGGCGGCGCATTTTTAACGGTCGAAGGATCTTTTTAACAGGACTACCTAATTGGTCCATTTCCAAAATTCTAATATTGACCAAAATAAGGAAAACAAAAAAATCAAGTCTATTCTAAAATAAAGTTAATTAAAAAATATATTACTAAATTCTTTGTATTTTTCAAATCCCTTTATGGAGAAAAATACTAAAGCTAGGTTTCTTAAAATGCGAAATCAGCAAATTTAATTTTTTTTATAAAAATCAAAAATAGTAATTCCTATACAAGTTAAACGAACGCAAATTAATAATAACATATATACAATAAGTCAAAAAAAAAAATAAAGGAGATCCCCATTCCACACGAACCATTAAATATTGCGACGATAACTATGACTGATGGGGAAATAAAAATAATAAATCTGCAAAATGAGTTTTAAATAAACAATAAAATCGAAAAAACAAAATCGATTACGACATAAATGTTATTGTTTAGAAAAATCATTTAGATTTAAAAAAAATACGTTTGTATATCTTTTAAATAAATGGTTTTAAATCCTGTTGTAATGGATTATATTTTTATTTGAACATTAATTAAAAGTGCCGTTGTTGGCAAAACCAAACCAAACAAATAATTATTCTAAAATTGTGAATAAAATGTTTTTCAACTTTACTTTCATTTTTAGTCTTATATCAAGTAAGCATAAACACCAAATCAAACTAAGCAAAACAAAAAATAAATTCACAAAAAAACACGTAAAGAGCTTCAAGTTGCAGGAAAACAAACGAAGCATCATGTTCGGGCTGACCACATTAATAAAAAGATTAAAAGAGTAAGAAAGTAATACAAAAAATTTTAAAGATTAAAGAGTAAAAATCTTTCAACCAAAAATGCTGTCAAAAAAATTTTTAATCAATTTAAATTCAAAACTTATTTTAAAAATAAACTTTACAATAAACAAAAAAACTTAATACAAATAATATAAAAATTGAAAAATAAATATCGTGAAAAGATCGTAAAATTTGCTTTTGGAAATTAAAAATTTAATGGAACCAAAACGTTAAATTTGAATGATGAGGCTCAAACAAACGCCGAATTCGAGTCCACAGCGACTTCAACAAACAATTGTTGAGGATTATTTTATAACTTAAGAATAAATTTTTTTTAATTTATTAAAACCTTGTTCGACAAATCTAAAAAAGCCAATAGTAATGAATTTTTATAGAAGTTATTATCGATTCACATAGACATTTGAGGAATCTACAACGAACCTGCTTACTGCAAAATTCGGTCATGGAAATAAGAAGGACTGAAAAGTTTGATAAGGCATGTCGAGAGTTAGAAAAATAGATATAATTTTGGCATAATTTGAAAGAAAACAGATGAAAAAATCCAAATATAAAAATACAATTAAAATATATATAAAAGACAATATAAATAGACATTTTTTATATGTGTCACAAGATGCAGGATAAACGAAAGTCATTTTTAAAACTAATACTTATTTAATTAAAGAAGCAAACTAAAAATTTACAAAAAATATTATTCACTAATATTAATCCTCAATGGAAATTTTTATTATTCAATATTGATGGGAAATTATAAAATAATAGATGTTCAATATAATTGAATTTTCGGCCAAGTCGATGCATGAAAAACTTGTACAGAAAATTTCTAAGCACAGTGTGCAAGTTAATAACATAAATAAATATTCAATTTACAGACCAAGCCGTTATTAATTATTTAAGTCTTTATGTAAAAATAACTTCCTAAAACATTAAAATTAATCAATGCTTTATTATTGAAAGGGTTATTTGAGGTCAAAAAATTCTTTTAATAAAAATAAGTTTAAGCCAAATTAAGAATTTTTTAATATTTTAGGTAATGGTTTACAATCTTCGCAAACTATTGGACAATAGAATAAACAACATATAAAGCAATTTTTCAATTGAAAATTGGAAACATTGTATTGAAAATTTTAGAAAGTCCAGTTTTGAATAATGAGTGATATCTTGAATAAATAAATAAAAAGTCATAAACTAAAATTGTTGGATATCAAATAATAAATAAACGAAAGTAAAATTTTAAAGGGATGCTTTAGCCGAAGATTATGCAAGAGTGATGTAAAGCTTGAGCCGATCAATTTAGTTTTAAAGCAAAATACATATAATCAAATGAACAAAATCAAAATAAAAAAAATGTTGAAATCTGAACATTAACAGAAAACATTCTGCATATTGGAAATTTTTAGCTATGATTAGGGTGGAGGTGACTTCCAGGACTGGGGAAAATCGTAATTTGAAGATTCGAAACATTAAACAATTAATTTGTCAAACAAGACGTAATATATATGTACAGAGTCCGCCCGCGGGGGAAGGGGGGGAAACAAATGTGATGAACATTTATTTCAACTTCTGCAACGACAAAAAGGCCGATTTAATATAAAATATAATTGTATATAAAAAAGCTGTCAGAATAATGTCTAGATCGTCAATATTTATTTATAGTTAAAAATAGTTACAAAAAAAAAAATGAAAGATGGATGTGAAATTTTAAACAAAAATAATAAATTTTTATCAGCAAAATATCTAAAATTAGCGCAATAAATATGTAAACCTGAAGATTGCAATACATGAAGATAAAAAAATATGCAAATGCTCCCGCTGATAATAATTTTAACACAAAATTTTATTTTTATTATGCATCACATCTTATATATTATTATGAATTATCTTAAAGAAAAGAAAATATTGTTTAATAAAATAAAAAGTTAATAATTGATATCAAATGTCCTAGCTAAAAAATTTAATTTTGAAAAAAAAATTAATTTATTTATTTAATAAGGCCTATTTTAATAGTTAAAAATTTTGCCACCAAAAAATTAAACCGTAGAGAGAAATCGAATTAAACAAAAACAAAATTTTCTTTATTAGCGGAGTGAGATGGAATTATTGTTCAAATAGTTATATCTTCCAAAAATACAATTTAATTTTGACAAAAAAAACTACTTATATAAAAAAGATAAAAAGGCGCTGCTCAGTAAAGGAGGACGAAGCAAACAATTAGATAAAATAAAGAGCCATGAAAAAAAATTGGCTGATTCAAGTAAAAACGAACAAACAAAAATAAAAGCACTTGCTTATCAATTTATAAAGCCACCTCTAATAAGCCAAATGAATTTTAGAAGCACAATGATTTTCCACCATTGAAATTAGGCACGAAATGAATTAATAAAAAGCAAAACATTTTGAAAGAGTAAACATTAAAACGACTAATAGTAATATTAATATGGGTTCATAAAAAAATTTTCACCCCAACAACGTAATTTAATAAATAACTCGAACACTAATAAACTTTATTGAAGGACGAAAATTTCTATCATCAGATATGAGAGTGGACTATGCGCACATATTTTGTCGTTCGTGCAATTCATTTCAATGCATGAACGAACACCTTGTACACAGAAACGGAAAAATTAGTAAAACAAATTTCACAAATAATAAATTTAATTAAACTAAATTAAAATAAAAGAACTTTTATTAGAATAAAAATTTGCGACGCTTTTATTTACAAATAACTATAAAAATAAGAATTGTAAAAACCGTATCAAATTTAAAGAAATTATTCCTATATATTTTGACATAGCAATAATTTTACCTTCATGTCACATAGTTTTACAGAGTGGGGAAAAATATTAATCTTATTTGAGAAATATGTGGAAATAGAATATTTGAATGTATATAAGAAAAAGTTGTTAATTTTAAGTTCAGTTAAAAATCAGATCTCTTGAAATTGTCTGGATTACCACGGACAGAAGCCAAAGTATTGAAAACAACAGAAAATGTGATTTAATAATTAATAAATGAAGGGTATAAATTGCTTAACCGTTATTAATAAAATGAAGTGTTTTTCATATGATAAATTAAATTATAATAATAATCATTACATCGTCAATTATTTTAGGACGCACGATATCTCAAAATCAACTGGCGATTATACAACATACAACAATTTTTACATTTGTGTATAAACCATACCTAATTTATCTAAAACTAACAGAAAAGCTAATAATCTTTGAAAAATGAATTTGCAAAAACTAAGAAATGTCTTCAAGCACTTTTGTAAAAGCTGTGGGAAAGTATTTGTGAAAGCAAAAATAATTAAAATATTCAATGAGCACATCTTGGCGTAGACAAATAAATTCAAGCTGCATATACTTACCATTTCAAACGGCCCATAACTATTGATATAGAAGACGTACAGGGGCATGAAGAAAAAGGGTATTCTTCATTTTATTAGGCTAATGAAGTCAAATTAATGCCAATAAAAAGAAAATAAAATCGTCTATTTAAAGTAAATAAAAATATTAGGTATTCTAAAAATTTCGTTAACATAAAGAAATATATCAACAAATAAAATAAGAACAAATAAAAAATAAAGCAAATAACAAAATTAAAACATTCTGTCACTTCGGACAGTCGCTCTGAACAAACCCAATCCGTGACATATTTATATTTGAAGTATTATAAAAATTTATTCTAAAAACGTAAACCTAAAGAAATATCAAGAAATAAAAAAGAGAAATTTAAAATTCAAGCATATATTGTAAAAGAAATTTAATTGATAAGACAATATAAAATGTTACTTGGTGAATGTTAAGTCTGTATCTAAATTAGATATTGGTCATTTGCAATTCTAAGGATTTGGAAAAATGAAAAAAATATATATTCTTTTTCTGATTTTGAGTTTTATATACTTTACCCTACATAAATTCTCATAATTTAATTTCTCAAGGTTGTATATTTTTTCAAACATTTAAGATTAAGCCAACAAACAATGTTTTATAAATTAATCTATTTTTGACTTTCAAATCTTATTTTGGACTAGTGATTGTCTGAGTACAGTACCTACCAGTATCACTTCAATTAAAAAAAAAAAGTTAAACAGGTCTCTTTGGTACTAAATGTTAAATATACGTTATTTATACGTTAAAATAGGATGAGGACCGGAAGGTTTTGATTCATATAAATTATTCCATAGGATTTACATGTGCAAAACAAATAAAGCGATATTATTCATGAATAAATTTTTCAGTTGTGTTCTTGATTTAAGAACATTAGAAAAATTCAACAAAAACATCAAAAGCTAATCAATAATTAAATAACAAATTTTCATCACAATTATACCGCCCCTTTCGTTGACGAATATCCCAAGGTTTTATCAATAGTATAACCATGTGAAAGAATTTCTGATGTTTACACCAGGATAAAGATTAAAACCCATAATTTAATTAAAAAATTAAAAAAAATTTTGCTTTTAAAATTAATATAAAAATGTATTTGAAATAATTATAAGAAATATTCAATTATTGCAAAACTTCAATAAAAAATTCTACCACGATTTATGTTAATTAACAGAAGACTGGCTACAAGTTAATCATGACAAGAACTTAGAGGGCACCAGCGCCAGGCCAACTCAGCCGCTAGAGAGAAGAAGATAGCTATTAAGTTCAGAAAAAAATATTAACCGAACTACTTAGATAAAAAAGAAAAAACATTCTAGTGGTAAAAATTCTAAAAAATTTCCATGCTTATAATTTAAGATAAGAAATTGAAATATACACACAAGTCATGCCATTAAAAAATCCACCTCAGCGATTTGGAGTGTCTTGTTAAGTGGTCACTGAACTTATGATAAATAAAAATGATAAAAATAATAACGCCATTTAAAATTGAAATTTTTTAGAAGTTTTGAACTTATAACTAGAGACCGGATTTTAAGGTTTTTTACCTATTTGTTTTGCAG
The DNA here is from genome assembly GCA_024500135.1 of Heterodera carotae. Classification (NCBI taxonomy): domain Eukaryota; kingdom Metazoa; phylum Nematoda; class Chromadorea; order Rhabditida; family Heteroderidae; genus Heterodera; species Heterodera carotae. The sequence continues at coordinate 577 of JAKKIK010000545.1, read as the reverse complement.
CTTAGATATGATGATAGAAGCTCACAAAATAGCATTTTCTTCGAACGATTTTCGATTTAGAGCGAATTTTAGCACCTAAAATACCTAAAACTCTTGTTTTTTTAGATATCACCTATAACCAATTACAAATTGATTATAATTATGTTGCATTAGAAATTAGTTAAAAATTAAAAAAAGTTTATTAATGACTTATTCTATGTATATTGGCGTTTTATCAATATATAATGATTGAACATAAAATCTTCAGCAAAATAAAATAAGAATTAATGGGGGAACTTACTTATCAAAAATTTCTGTGTTTATTTATTTGCAAAGATAGCATCAGCCTTGCAAGTTACATATCCAAATTATATGTTGTTGTCTACTATCTATTTTTCGTTACAATTGCTTCTTGTTTATACTTTATTTAATTTTAGGTTTTTTAAATAATTCTACTTCTCTTGATTATAAATTTTATTCATATTTTTGCTATTTTTGGGCTAACAAGGGAACCACCCGAACTGTAAGTCGGAAAATGCATATGTATGATATACCATTTGATAGATTAGGGTCGACTTCTTGTGTGAATTTTTAATTA
>JAKKIK010000544.1:0-28575 GCA_024500135.1 Heterodera carotae | reverse complement strand
GGGAAGGGGAGAGGGAGAGGGAGGAGAGGTGAGGAGGGGGGGAAGGGGAGAGGGAGAGGGAGGAGAGGAGGGGGGGGGGAAGGGGAGAGGGAGGAGAGGTGAGGGGGGGGGGAAGGGGAGAGGGAGAGGGAGGAGAGGTGAGGAGGGGGGGGGGGGGTAATTTGCTCGAAGAAAAGGCTTGAGAAGTGGTTTCGACGAAGAAAATTAGAATAATGATGAGAGAGAAGAAAGAAGAAAATTGAGGGAAGGAAGGAGGGAAGGAAGAGGACCAAAAAGGAGCGAGAAATAATGGAGGAGCAGTGCCACAAAAGCGGCATTTCCTTTGCTCCATCTTTATCAGCTTTTTCTTCTTTGATCACCTATCCCTCCACCGGCGGCGGGAGAGATTCCCTCGGGAATATTCACAAAACGGTAATGTGTGGGTGGGGCATACTGTGAATGAATTTTGGAAGGATAATAGAATTGAGGAGGCAAAGGTCGTCAGATGGAATGGACAACGATAGGGACCAAGGGAGACAGAACGCGAGAGACAAAGAGAAAGAGAGAGAAAGAGAGATAGAGAGGGGGGGAGAGAGAGAGAGAGGGGGGGGGGAGGGGGAGAGGATGATGAAGATGAAGAACTCCTTCCCTTCCCTTCCCTGCAGCCGACGACCGAAAATAAACATTGAGTGCAGGATAATTGGAGGAAGATCTGCGATGAGTTTCCATTTCACGGACAAATCGGCTGAGAGGGATAATTAAAGGGATGCAGAAAAAGACGATGACGAGTGATGAAGAGGCAGAGAGTAAAGGATGGACGACGATCAGAAGAGGAGGATAGGCTGGAAGAGAATACGAGGCGGGATCGGATATCTTTTCTGCTGCTGCAAATGAAATGGAGGCTTTTTACCCTTCATCTCAGTCCATATTCTTTCCATGCCCCCCTCAATCCCACCTTAATTCTCTCCCTGCTCCCTCAATTCCCCTCCCCCCCCCCCTTTATTCTCTCCCTGCCCCCTCAATTCCCCTCCCCTCCCCTTAATTCTCTCCCTGACCCCTATCCATCCCCCGTCCTTTAATTCTCTCCCTGCTCCCTCAATTCCCCTCCCCCCCCCCTTTATTCTCTCCCTGCCCCCTCAATTCCCCTCCCCTCCCCTTAATTCTCTCCCTGCCCCCTCAATTCCCCTCCCCTCCCCTTAATTCTCTCCCTGCCCCCTCTCCAATTGCCCCCCCGCTTATCCCCGCCGGCCATTATTAGGCGGGGAATGGTGCTCCTGCAATTATTAATCTTTTAGTCAAATGACAGATCCCCGAAAAACATCTGCCGTTCCGTCCTTTTCTGACCATTTCATGGTGAATTCCTTTGTTTATATTTTATATTGTGTTTCTTTGGCACCGTTTGAAGGGAGGAGGAAGGGAGGGGGCGGGGGCAATGGCCCGCGGCGGACGGGTGCCATTCGGCGCCGTTCTTTTCACACTTTTGCGGCAAAATCAAAGGAAGTGCGGGAGGGAACAATGGGAGGAGTGAATGGAGAGAAAGGCAAAAGGCAAAGGCATTCATTCCATTGGCAAAAGTCGAAGTTAATTAGCGCCCTCCAAAAGAATGAATAAATGAAAATGAATGAATGAATGTCTGCTGCTGAGCACATTAATTATTTGTATTCATTCATTCCATCTCCTTTTGGCACCTTTCCTTTGGCGGCCGAACTTTGGACATTTTGCGCTTTTTAAAGACCGGCGCAAAGGCAAAAGACGAAATGATTGGACAAAAGACGAAATGATTGGACAAAAGACAAAATGATTGGACAAAAGACGAAATGATCGGACAAAAGACAAAATGATTGGATGATCGATCCCTTTCCTATTTTAATGGCGATGAATCGAAGGAAGGCGCAAAATGAAATGATGACAAAAATAGCAACGCGCTAAAGGGGAAAACAAACACTCATGGCAATGACGTTGAGCATGACGATAAGCTTTCACCGGACGTTGTCAAAAGTCAATCAATCGATCAATCAATGTTTGGTTTGCATTGATCACTCACTCATCATTCATTCATTTTGTTCGTCCATCATTTATTTGTCTGCTCTGATCAACTCACTCCAATTAAATCATGCGAATTCACCGAAACAAAGATAAGCTCGTCTCCCGTCAAAGTATGCAAGCAATCGATCAGATTAATCATTCGGAGGAGGGGAAGCGATTTAGAGCAATTAATCAGCGAATTTAGTGGGGCGGAAGAGAATGGATGAATTGGGCGGAATTGGGCAGAGGGCGCGGTGATCGGAAGAGGGAATAAATACAATGAAGAAGACAGAAATGGAGAAAGGATGAACGAATTGTGTCGAATTGCTTTCCGATGAAAATGATCCCAAGCAAAAGTAAAGTACAAACAAAACGAGTGACCAAGCCAATTCAATTAATCAGTGGGGAAATAAATGCCTTCAATTGCTCGTGTCAATGACAAAAATAATTAATTTTAAAATGAGTCCAATTGAATAATTATAGAATTGGTTCAATGGCGCTAATAGGCTACCGATCCGAGTGTCGAAAGCAGTGTAACTTTTTTCAGACTTAACCGATTTGGTCGAACGAATAGAGAACAAAATAAAGCTTTCAATGAGATGAAGCATCCGTAAGCAAAAAACTTTTTTATTGGATATAGCGAAAAAAAGTTATGACCCAAAAAAATCCCAAAAATGATTAATTTTTGGCCCTTTTTAAGACATATGTAGCTTTTTTGATATAAGCTCAGCCGCTTAGCTTCTGCTTAAACATATCTGGAACTAAATAAATTAATTCGATTGGTTTCAATTTAGTCGAATTAACCGAGACAAAAAAAAGTTATGAGCAATTCGACACTCGGAGCGGAAGCGAACAAATACAATGGGCGGGCATCTTTCATTTTGGAATACCTTTAAAATTACTTTATTGTTTGAGAACGACTTGAATGTAATTAATTATTCCTTAATTATTAATTAGCGCATCTTTGTAATTAATTGTATTAAAATCAGTTAATACATTCTTTGAGGGTTTGGCTTTGTTCGCGTTGGAGTCATTCATTCCCTTCGGCGGTACGGTATGAAACATAAATCCCTCCCTTCCCCTCCGGCCTTCCCGGACAAACTTTTGGACGGGCGTATTTTGCGAACTTTGCCACCACAATACTCTTTTGGTTTACAAATTAAGCCATTTTACAATAAATGCAGCACCATTTCGAAGCTCTGTTAACTGATATTGAAGGGACGACCACTTCCATAGATTTTGTAAAGGTTAATTAACCAATCAATAATTATGAATTTAATTAATCGATACAATCAATTAAATATATTTAATTATTTCAGAATGTTTTGTTTCCTTATGCTGCCAATAACGCGTTGCACTTTTTACAACGGATTATTGACCTTTCGGAAAGTGAACAATCGGCGGATGATCAGTTCCGCCAACTTATCCTCGATCTGATCAATATTTCCAATGAATCGACGGACCCACAAATCCTAAAGATTTCCTCAGGCAACGACCTGGGCTCCAAATTGGCTTCAAATGTTCAGCGATGGATCCAACAAGACAAAAAAGTGGCAATGTTATAAATTTGTAGCATTTATTTGTGTTTGTTTTTCTGTTCAGTTAACCGCCCTAAAGAATCTCCAGGGATTGATTTGGGAGGATGGCTATCGGAATGGCTCGCTTAAATCCCAGTTTTGTAAATTCCTGTCCAATTAAAACACATTTTAATTTATTTAGCATTTATGCAGACGTGCCCGAGGCATTTCGAACACTTTCACTGCGAAATGTTCCAATTTATATTTTCTCTTCCGGTTCGGTCCATGCCCAACAGCTGCTCTTTTCACACACTTTGCACGGGGACATCACAAAAGTATGGCTTTTCCAAAGTCATTTAAGAGGAGCCAAAAAGGCAAACCGATGATAAATATATGAAGGAATTGTTAAGTTCATTTCCGGCTATTTCGACACTACAACCGGGCCCAAGTTCGAAAGCGCCTCTTACCGAAACATTGTCCAGCAAATGGATTGTTTGCCATCAAAAGTGATGTTCTTGACTGATTCCGAGAAAGGTCAGCAGAGTAAAAAGACTGAAAAGGCGACGGCGCATTCAGTACCATGCATGGCAAGAAGCAGCCGGGACTTAAATTATTTGCAGAAGCCGAGTCGGCAGATGAAGCGGGACTGCAAGTGCGAATATTTGTGCGCGAAGGCAACGCCGCGTTAAGCGAAGCGGCCAAAAATAAATTCAAAACGTTGGACACTTTCCAAAAACTTTTATGATCGCTATTATTTTTGTTGAGTGTTTGATTATTTTTGAATATTTTTCTCTTTTCTTCCATAAAATCAAATCTTTTTTTTGCGACTGTTCATTTAAGCTTGCACTTTGATCAGATATTCAGAGTAATCGATCAATCCGTCTCTGTTCAGGTCGACCTCCTCCATTATTTCGTCCACCGCTTTCTCCACTTCTCCGTCGGAGATTGGCTGAGGCGGTGGGCCACTGAGTTCGCCGTCCTCACTATGAGTGTGATGAATGGCCTAAATTTGGGACTTTTATAATTTGTGTTTGGCTTGGCGTACTGTTCCGGCACCTTCCACACTTCGATGCCGTCCAAAAAACGGTCTTTGTTAAGGTCATTCATCGAAAAATAGTGAAAGCGTTCCTCGTCCTTGGTCATTTCCCACTCGCCCGTGTCCAACTTATGCTCCAAATGTTGTTTAATGTGTCTGATGAGAAATGCCTTCAGAAAAAGGCCTGACATTGTGCTAATCACTTACTCTTCGTTGTAAACTTCTTTTTGGTCGGCGAAATGCGCTTCCATTTCTTTAAAAGGAAATTGAAACACATGACAGGGATGGGCCAAATCCATAAATAAAAAGCGTATATGCTATGCCCCCGAAAACCTCGAAAGGCCCACCCCTGGTAGATTATGTTCAATTCGGTAAACAAACCAACAGACAAAGTGCAGAACAAAACCAAAACCGCAACTTCTACCGTTTTTAATTGACAACAAGGCATATTCATGAATTTAATTTACTCAAATATTAATATCTTAATTTTTTTAAAACTCATTTGTCAAAAGCAATATAACTTCCCCCTCCCGCCCCACAACGACCTTGAGGTAGAGGCTTAAAACCATTTTATTTTATGAAAGAACCGAAAAAAAAAAGAAATTATGCATATTAATAATCGAAAAACAATAAAAGAAACGAAAAATGACTCGCAATAAATTGAACGGCCAAACAAAACATAAATTAAGTGGTGGGCTTAGGAAAAGGGGCAGAGAGAAAATATGGTAAGTCTGCTGCTGGTTTATCTGATGATTGTGAAGCGTGGCTCTTTCGTGGATATGCTAAAAATGCCTTTACAGCCGCGCGCATCGCATTCACAGCCATTTACAATGTTGAGCCACGTGTAAGTATAAATACAATGAAACGTTTTACAATATAATTGGATGAAAACATGAAGAGAAATCACAGAAAAGCGAATTACAATAATAGCAGAGCAAAAAATCGCAGAAACAGAGGACTTTGGTGATCATTTATCAGCAGATGACAAAAGGGACAAACGATCGACCGTCCCTTTGAGCACCTGTTAGAGACGAATTAAAATGCAATTGAAAAGGCAACCAAAAAAAAAAACAATAAAAAGTGCAGTGAACGGTCGAGGTTGGTTCCACGCCATCTTTCGCCGAAAAATTTGGGGCAAAACTTTCCAACAACTGTTTTCTTATTTGTTAGCCATGCAAATCTTTAGGTTTTAGTATTATTCGGAAGAACAAGGGCAGTAAAAGATAGGATAAGCAAAAGCTAAACGATTATTAAACAACTCGCAAAAAAGATAAAAAAAGAAAATGACAAAGCCCACGTCAATTCGGGTTTTTTAAATATTTATTATTCTTAGCTTATGACTTCCGAATGATACCAAGTGAACCTAGTTGACTAAGAATTAATGATATCCTAAAAAAAGAGTCGAAATATGGCGCTGACCGTTCCGTGCACTTCCATTTGCTATACATTGAATGTGCTGTTATTGTTGAGGTGGCTGTTGTTGCTGCTGTGCCTTGGCTTGGTCTTCTCGCAGCTTTTGAGCCTTCAAAAACTCTCCATAGTCAATGTATCCGTCCCCGTTAAAGTCATCCTCGCGTAAAATCGAGTCGATCATATTTTCCAGTTCGTTTTCGCTTGGCAAAGGTGGCGGAATGCTAGCGCCTTGGTGGCCAGGACTGGCATTTTCTGAAAAAATTTAATGGAAATAAACATAAATTATGATTTAGAGGACCTTGATGGAAATGTGTGATGGCTTTGATCAGCTCGATTCCGTCCAATTTACCGTTCTTGTCAAGGTCATGCATGTTGAAATAGTGAAACTGCATCTGTTCTGGCGTCATATGTGCCGTAGGGTCAACTTTTCCTTCAAGATGCTCCTTTATGTGTCTGAAATTCAACAAAATCCACCACCAAAACCGACGCCACCCAAACCAATCAATCAATCAATCCGTCCACCGTCCCTTTGTCTCTTCACTTACCCCTCGTCTTTGACTTGTTCGCCGCCAAATTGAGCCTGCTGTTGATGCTCTGATGCTGCAGTGTTTGCCGCTTGTTGCTGCTGTTGCGCCTGTTGCTGATGATGTCCCTGCAACGGTTCCTGCTGTCCGGGAAACGAAGGAATTTGGTGAGAGTTTGCCAGCAGGTAAAATTGACATAATAAAAAAGCAACCAAATGTAGAAAAGCAATTTTAAACATCTAAAAACTAACAAGCTAAAAGCACAAAATTACTTTTTTTTTTCATTAATAAAACATCAAATAATTATATTAATTTAAATTTTGTAATTTATTTTGGCGCGCTGTTTTTCAGTCGACGTGTCGTGGAAATTTCAATTTCATTCCTCCTATCCCCTTCCTTAATTGCTTCTTGTATTTTTGTATCCTTAGCTTAAATTGGGACGATTGATGCATAACTTAAGCTTAACGTCAAGAAAGGAAATTAAAATTTAATTTTTCTTTAACTTTTTCAAATTTAACTGAAGCAATTGTTTTGTTTGGATGAATGTCTTCTGAATTGCCATTTTACTCGACAGAAGCACGACGACGTCACAACAACAACACCAACAACCCTAACAACAGTTTGAAAAATTCTTCGACAAATTGCGGCGGCGGTGCAATTTCGACTCATTTGCCGAATCAGCGGCACGACTCGCCCCTCCTCAGTATCGATCAGCAACAACAACGTGCAAAACATTCACTCGCCGCACAACCGCAACAACCGATCCCCTCGTCCTCCTTCACGAATATCTCTTCGTTAATTGCGCCAACGGCGTCCAATTTTTGGAATATTGCGCAAGTAATCATTTCGCTTAAAACTTGAATCTTTTTATTAAGGTCCTAAAATTAAGAACTCCATTCAGTCATTTGCCGAGCAAATTTCTTACGATTTGCCGACGGATTCAACCAAACAATCGCTTTCACCTTCTGAAAACATTAATAATGTATGGTCAAATTATTTTTATTTTGTTAAACACTAAGTTCCGTAAATTGATTTCCTATAATATTTCATTTTTAGAATAGTTTTTTATTATTGCCTGCGGAAATGCCATTTCGTGATCGAACTGCCGAGTTCAGAACAGTGGCAAAGTCTTGCCAGGTGAGACTATTTGATTTGACTGTTATTAAAAATTAAGAATTTACATTTTGGCATTATATACAATACATATGTAAAATTAGTTTTCATTATTATGTTTTGACTTTTCTAAACATTGAATTTTAATAGATTTTTTATTTAGCTTCGGTATCAACCGAACGGATGCACTGGAAAAGGCGATCGCGAAAAGATTTTCAACTCGTCTATCCAGTTTAATCAATTGGCCAAGTTGGGATTATGGAATGGAAGAATTCGCAAAATTTATTTTAAGGCGCATCGGTCGTGATTTGAGTAAGACTTGCGCCAAAATGGAGAAATTGACACAATTGGCCAAAAAGAAGTCGCTATTCGATGACAGAGCCAGTGAAGTCGAAGAACTCTCACAAATCATCAAACAGGCACATCAAGGGTCAAACAAATTTGCGGAATTATTGAACAATTTCAGGACATTACGGGACTCAACAAACAAATCGCCAATTTGCAACAATTGGCCACTAACAGCGGCACTGGGGCTACCGATTCAGTACGGCAGGAGCAGCAAAGCCAAAATCACTCGAAACTGATTGTAGTTGGGCTGCAGTCGAAGTTGGCCAACATAAGCAAAACTTTTCAAAATGTGCTGGAGATTCGGACAGAGGTAAAAGACATTAATAATAAGCCACGATAAATGAGTGTAAAAAATTGTTTTGGTATTCGATTTTCCATATTTTGTTTGATCCTACTTTCATTAAATATATGGTATAACATTTTTCATTTGTTTTTTAGATTTTTCGTTTGCTTTTTAGAATTTGAAATTCAAAAGAGAGAGGCGTGAAAAGTTCAGTCAGTCCGCGGCAGTCCCTTCAAATTTGCCGCCTTCGGCAAGCAAAGGGAACAGTGCGTTTGATTTGTTTGTTTCTTTTTATATTATACTATTTTCAGTGGGATCCATTCTTCTGCACGACGAAATTGCGGCCGCTTCTAGTGGCTCTTCTGCCACTTTTGCGTTGGACATGGACCAATTGGAACAGCAGCGGGTGCAGCAACAGGTGGGCACATTGTGAGGGCCAACCAAGCCCGTATTTAGAAAAAAAATGGGGGGGGGGTGAATTTCCCCTTCCCCCCTGGATACGGGCCTGGGGCCAACGTCACAAATTCTCCGTTGGTTTCAGACCACTCTGCTGCTCGATGACTCCGAGCAATACCACCAATCGCGGTTCAATGCCATGGAAAGCATTGAGAGTGGCATCTCTGAGTTGGGCACCATTTTCCGCCAATTGGCCATGCTCGTCTCGGAGCAGGGCGAAATGATCACCAGGTCAGCAGCAGTTCAACACAGACAATTTTTGAGTTTTTAATATTGTTGGCCTGTGCAGAATCGACTCGAACGTGGAGGAGAGCAGCATCAACGTGGAAGCAGCACACCACGAATTGCTCAAATATTTCAGCAACATTTCTCGCAATCGTTGGCTGATCCTCAAAGTATTTGGTGTTTTGGTGGCCTTCTTTGTATTCTTTGTTGTTTTTCTCACCTGATTGATCAGTTGGAATATGCTCAATCGTGCGTAATATTGCATTACCATCATAAACCATAATCATTCACAGATTTTTATTCATTGACCGACCTACCAAGCTGATCCAATCCAATGTCCAATTTCTTTGGTCATTTTAAATTTCTGTAATTAATGCCAATGTTTGACTCCATTCACCGATTTGGTAGCCGCCCTTTGTTCTGTTCTTTTCTGTGTAGCCCTTGTGATAGCCTTGCTCCTCTTTCTTCGCTTCGAATAAATTATATCTGATTGACTTTGATTCTTTGTCCATTCCTTTAAATGTTTCAACTCAATAGTTTCTGTTCATGTATTTATTTATGTTCATTTTCAATTATTTTTTTATTATTTATTTATTTCGCATTTGATTCATCCGCCCCTCCGACGCACAAAGAGAGAATGGTGCGAGTTTCGGTGACCTTCGTCGTCTTGGCCAGTTTCGTCTCCACCGTTCTGACCATTCTGAACGCCTTTTTCCTCAAAAAGCAGTTCTTCCCGTCTGTCGTTTACCTAACCAAAAGTTCCACTTCGATGGCTGTGAGTTCGTTCGTTTTTGTTCCTTCACATGTTGTCTTCCCTTTAGGTGCTTTACTTTCAAGCCGCCGTTCTCAGTTATCTCATCTTTTCTGTGCTCCGATGGATTTTCTTCGGTCAGCTGAGAGTGGCCGAGGTCGAACGTGCCCAGGAGCGTGTTTGGCACACGCTGATGGAGACTTGTTTGGCATTCAGTCAGTCGCTTTTCACTGACCAATTTGATTTGCCGTTTCAAATTCAGCCGTTTTCCGCGATGATTTCTCTCCTGTTTTCGTCGTCCAATTTGTTGTCCTTTTTTTTGTAAAGGCTTTTCATTGGCTCGCTGAGGATCGAGTCGATTATATGGTAAATTGGGGAGGGAATCGAAAACATTTGACCAATCAAAAAATGATTGTCCCGGCCTTAAGGAAAGAAGCCCCGTGCTCACTTTGCTTTTCCATGCGCGCATTCTGGGTACCATTTCCCTGCTGAGTGCCATTGACTCTTATTTCATTTCCCACGCTTTCTTCACAACTTTGATGCGTGGCGCCGGCGCCCAAATTGTGTTCGGATTCGAGGCAAGACAATATTTGCAATAGCATTCATTTGAAGAATGTATGGAATTGTTGGACAGCGATCAGTCGGGCGAAGGGATGGCGGGGCAGCTTTTCCATTATATTCCATAGCCCCCCGCCCGTTTCCTTTTCAGTACGCCGTCCTTCTTACAATGGTCGCCCATATGAGCATCAATTACATTTTGCATTTGCACGATTTGCGTTCGCCTCATCCCTGGGAGAACAAAGCTGTGTACATGTTGTATGCCGAGCTGCTGACCAGTTTTGTTACAGAGTTTGAATCGCTTTTCTTTACTTCTCCCTTAACATTTGTAAAGGCTTTCTTCGCTGTGCACTTTATTTGGCCTTCGCCGCTGTTATGATGAAAGTTCGTCCTGTCCTATTAATTTGTGAAATTTGGTAAATTTCAAAAATTAGCCCTTCAGATGCACACTTTCCCTCTGTTCGCAATCCGTCCCTTTTATTTGACTGTGCGCGCCTTTCGAAAGGCTGTAAATGACGTCATTCTGTCAAGGCGGGCAATAAATGCCATGAACAATTTGTTCCCTTTGGCCACTGCGCAGGATTTGGCGGAAAGTGAGCAAAGCATTAATGGCCATGGCAATTCCGCCCTTCATTCATTTGTTTAGATGACAACACTTGCATTATTTGTCGCGAGGAAATGACCGTTGAAAGTGGGGCCAAAAAGTTGCCGTGCAATCACATCTTTCACCCGAACTGTCTCCGCTCGTGGTTTCAGCGACAACAAACGTGTCCGACCTGTCGAACGGACGTTTTGAGTCGGGTTTATTGCGAACATTTAAAAATTCTTTCAAAAGTGGCCTATCCCAAGTCGCGATTTTAAGTTCAACGGCGTCCGGCTGCAACTTCCCCGCCACAAAATCATCAGCCCCAACAGGCCCAGCGCATTTTGGTGGCCCCTCTTCCGCCGTTTGCCCATCCTTTCCAATTTCAGTTCGGCGCTGCGCAGCAACCGAATATTTTTTTGCCAGGTGGCTTGGCACCGCCTTTTGGCGTTGCTCCACCGCCGCAATTTGGTGCGCAACCACAACAACAGGTGGTTATTTGGTGATGAACTGTATTGGGTTATTTTGGAACAAAAATTGCTTGTCAAATCTAGGCTCAGGCATATCAAACTCAACAACAACAGCAGGGGACGCCACTTGCGAATGGTATCGTCGGTGGACAGCAGCAGCCAACTCCCCCTACTGCTGGTGGACAGCAGCAAAATGAGCAGAACGGAACATCACCGCAAAACCAGCAACAGCAATTCCCGTGGTCGTCCAACCCGTTCATGATGGTTGGTTGGTTGGCAAATGCCACTTTTGTCCAATGTCTGTCAATTGGTGTTGATCCCTTCCCTCCCTTTACAGCCCTTCGGCTTTTTGCCGCCGCCTCCTCCTTTTCTGCCTTTTCCACAGCCTCCGTTGGTTGGCTTTGCTGTTTTAGATTCTTATACTTAAAGAATTCATGTAAACTTTAAGTTTGCCGGTCTGAACGATGCCGAAATTGCTGCGATGGAAGGAACAGAGCGACGAGCAGTCGAAGCGCGCATTCAATCGCTGCGAAACATTTCGACCCTTCTGGACGCCGCATTGCTGCAGTTCCAACAATATCTGAGCATTGCCACTCCGGGGATGGCACCACAAACTCAACGAGACGAAAGCAATGTCAATGAGCAAATCCCAGCGACTTCGACAGCGGAAGAAACCAATCAACAGCGAAATTTAACAGAAACATAATAGAAAGTGTAGAGACCGAGATAGGATAACGAGAGACAGAGAGGAGGGTAGAGGAGAAAGAGAGAGAGACAATAGGGAGAGAGAGGGAGGGAGGGTAGAAGAGAGATAGTGGTGTGGGGGGACAGACAGAGACGATTGGAGAAATAGTGGGATGGGGGGACAGAGAGGGTGGTTGGAGAAATAATGGGGCAATGTTCAGTATGACGTATTTTCAGCAGATGATGTAAAGCGAATGGTGACAAAAACAAATTGGTCAAAAAAACCAATTATAATTCTATGCTTTATGTATTGCCGCCGCGTTTCTTTTCTTTCTTTTTGTTGCCAAAATTGTCTTTGGTTTATGTACATTCAAATTGGATTTTGTATGACTATTATTACAATATTAAAGGGATGGTACTTTTTTGTGTCGATGGCATTTGACTTCACATAAATACTCGCATGCATTCACAGCCAATGTTCTGCAACTTTAACGAGTCTGGGCTTGATAGTTTAGTCTGCTTAATTCTTTTGCCCTTGGCCGATGGATTTTTCTGGACACTTCCCATTCATCCCATTTCTTAAGTACCTTCGTTAAATATTAATGGTAACGGAGGGTTTTCTTCCGGTGGATTGCAAAATAAAATGAAGTTGGAGAATTGAGGGCGCATTGGAGAATTGACAAATAAAATAGGGAACGGACGCGAGAAATGTCAGCATCAGTCAGTCATTTGGATGGAATTCAGTTTTTGTTTTGCTTGCCACTTTAGTTTCTTGTCCATTTACATCAAACAAAATGTGTTGAACTTTTGAACAGATTTTGATGCATTTGTTTAATAACCTCAGCAGTTTTATTGTTTTTCTGAAATGCATATTATACAGTGGTCATATTGTACATACTTATGTCCAATTTTAGACCAGTGCAATTCATTTTTTCACAAGCTCCCTCCTCCTCACTTCATATTTAATTAATGCACTTTGATTGTGGAAAAATGGCTCTTAATTTAATTTTATGAGTGGGACGGTTTTTCTTTGTTCGTACTCTGGTCGCTGCTGTTAGCATAGTGAAGTGTTTGGAGTGCGAAGTTCGATGGAGAGAATATTTTTTTGATGGAATTTGAAGGATTGCCATGTCCGGTGGAAGAAGATGAGAAAGAGGGAGGAGGCCGCCGGGGGGGGGGTCAATTCAAAAGCGCATCTCTTCCGTTTTTGCGTTGGGAGTCTCTCATTAATATCCGAGTAGGAGTTGGAAACCTTCGCGAGGGGAGACAGCGCATAACACAAACAAACAATGCAATGGAAAGGGCAGGCAAGAAATGGCGGCAGAAAGAAGCGCCTGGGGAAAGGAATCGGTCAAATTCAAAACACTTTCCCTCAATTGGATTTTCGTTGGCATTTGTCTTCGACGACCAATTCCTTTCTCGCCATGGCATCATTCTTCCACAACAAATGCAATCAGATTATTGAGGGTGCATTGACTGACGACCCTTTCCCCTCAGGGAATTTCCATCGGCGGCATTTCCGCCTTAAGGCCATTCATTCCCACCGAGGCTGATGAGCGAAATGAATTGAGAATTAAGGGGCATATGGAATCAATGGAGATGAAGCATACATTGAGTCTTAGTAGGAATAATATTGTACAAACTGGGTCAATTTGAACTTTTTCATCAATTTGCGTGCCATCTTTGCAGATTGTGCCTCTCTCTCTCCCCTTCAAAATCTGTCCAAATGAATAATTTCTCATCATCCGCTTCACCTGTTGAGCTTCCTCAAATTCAGCGTTCGACTGCCGAATTGGTCGGTTTCCGTCCCCCCCCCCCCACGGCGACTTTTCCATGCCGTCGACCCCCCTTTAGGTGGAAATATTCATTTATTCTCTGTGCTTTCTCGTCGGCGGTCCCCTCAATTTGCTCTCCTTTCGCAAATTGTTCACTGCCCAATTGTCGCGGTCTTCTTCAAGCCGAGTCGGCTTCAGCAGCAGTCAAATCACTCTGCTCAAATTCAACTTGAACATTGCCGATCTGATCACAATGTTTTCAATTTATTATTTAATCAATTCTCTTCTTCAAATTCTTCAGGTTCATCTACACATTGTCGCAGATTATTTGGATGATCAGTTATCAGGTCATTGTCCTCATTTGTGCATCCGTTACTGATTCATCCAAAATAAAATAATTCAGTGGCATTCTGGCGATTTGTTATGTCGGCTCTGCAAATTTTTCCACACTTTCGGCTTTTATTTGAACTCTTTCGTTGTCGCTTGCTTTGCCATTGACCGTTTTTTGAGCACTCGAAATTTGAAGTCGTTTCATTTTCCCTCTAAATCGAAAAATGAAAACATTCAGCAACCCCTCCGGCACTTTGGGTGCTCATCGGCGTGTCAAGCGAATGCTCGCGCTCGCTTGGCTATTGGCCACTTTGCTCAGTGTTCCCCAATGCTTCGTCTTCCGCGTCTTCGAACCTTCCGAATTACCCAATTTCAGGTGGTCGTCGGTGTTTCTCAAAGAAGGCGAAAAACGAGTGAAATAAATGGGCAATTCCTTTTCAGACAATGCACTCCAATTTGGACAATTCTCGGCTATGAATTGGACATCGAATTGAGCTCAATGCGCGGAGATTGGCAAAATGAAGCGAAAAATGAGCGGCGGAGGGAACTCATTGAACATTTTGAGGAAGGTAAACAGACAGAGAGAGGGAAGAGAGAGAGAGAGGGGAGAGAGAGAGAGAGAGAGGGGAGAGAGAGAGAGAGAGGGGAGAGAGAGAGAGGGGGAGAGAGAGGAATAATTGGAAAGAAGCTAAAAGCAACATGGAATGGATAATAAATAACGATGGATGAGGATGATCCGGTGTCGATGGATAACACTTTAAAGGGCTTACCAGGCTGATGGCCTGTCGAAGGATAACACTTTCCCATTTCAGTGCTCAAATGGGAAAGGGCTTACAATTTGGCGCACCTTTTGTTCGTCTTCTGGATTCCCTCCTTAATCATCGCCGTCAGTTACACATCCATTTTGGCCACTCTCAACTCACTTTCCGTTGTCCCTCAAAGCATACGACTTTCGGCGGGTGATAATGAAATAAATAACAAAAAATGCTTTCTGCTTGTGCATTTTGTCGAGGAATTTTGGGAATTGTTCGCTTACAAATTAGGGAGAGAAAAGTCGCAAAAACATTAAATCACTCCTTCCATTTGTCCATTTGCCAATGTTTGATGACCCTTAAAAGGAGTCAACTTTCGCAATCGCCGAAGTGCCAAAAGCAATGAGAAAAAGAAAGAAATTGTGACGGACAATTCGAAGTATGAGGATAAGGGAAAAGATATGGAAGAAGAATGGTCAATTGGAGGGAAGGGGAAGGCCCAATTGAGCACAACGGCGGAAGGAGGGAAAGGAGGCGAATGGAAGAGGAGGAAAAGCAATGTCGGCACGGACAAAAGAGTTGGGGCTTTAGCGGCACAAACAATTGCCAAAGCAAGACAGGTGAAGAAGCGGGAAGCAGTTGGGTCTGATGATTTAAAGGGCATTTTATTTTCAGAATGCCAAACGTCAAGCAGTGAGTTATTTACGACGAAATAAGTATAAGTGGCAATTTTCGGTATTTAGCTCTTATCTCCTAAGATAACTTTGCTAGAAGCGACTTTTAATAACCAACTCAGTTGAAGTTATGAGGAAAGCAGGCACATATCCAGGGGGGTGGGGGTGGGTGAAGTGTTTTTTGTGAGATTTTCGGTTAATCGAGAAAAAAAGAGTAATCGGCTGAAGAGAAACAATAATCCCCTGGGCTCATTTAGGCAATGATTTTGGCTGCTTATCTGACCTTCTGGTCTCCGTACAATCTTTTGGCCATCATCAACGCCTTCGCCCCCAAGGAAGGCTCTGTGCGGGAGATATTCTCAATCACTTTGCCCTTCCTGAACAGTCTCATCGTGGTCAATCCAATCGTCAATCCCCTTATTTACGGTGTATTCGAATTTGGAAGAAAATCCTAACAGTTGGAAGATTTCATGACAGCAAATATATTTTAATATTGTATTTATACGTATATGCATTTAAAACAATTAATAATTATGTTGTACTCTCTCTCTCTCTCCGTCTTTCTCTCTCTCTTTTTGCTTTTCTTTCATTTCTTTGCCATTCTCTTTGCCAATTCCGCCACCACTTGCTCAAGCTGTTCTCCCAAACTTTGCTGCTTGCATTCTCCTCCCTCGTCGTCGTTGTCCACCACAATATCCCAATTTGACTTGTCCAATGCACATTCCGACTCCGCGTCGTCCACGCCGCTTCTGGACACAAAACCTCGCCTCTGACGAGTCGTCAGCGAGCATTGTACGCGCATAAAAAGGACGACACTCGCGGGAAAATGGCAGCGGAAGAAGGCAATGTCCGTGGGCCGACGACAGTCACTGACGAGGACAATTTCATTCGACGGGCCACCGTCGACGGCGCCGTGGACGGTCAACCGGTGGGAGAAGGCCTTTCTGAGAAGAAACATTGGAACAATGAACCAAATGCTGACGTCATCCGTTGCTTTATTTTACCTACAAAAATAAGTGCCGTCTTCGCTTCGCAACTTTTCGCCAAATTCGACCATTTCTCTGCGCACGGATTCCTTCGTCGGCCCGTCCCCCTTAAGCTGTGCAGCATCGATGCCGCGAAGGCGAGCAAATTCGTCTTTCAGCGGGTCACTTAAAGTGCAAATCGAAACGGCGACGTCGTCGAACCTTTCCGCAATGGTCGAGGCCAACTTTCGGGTGACAAAGTCTGAAAAGCGCAGTTTAAAAGTGCCAACAAAGGAACAGCAACGGACCCTTGCCGGATTTTCTCTTTCCCGAAACGCAAACGAACGATTTAAGCGACGCGGACGAAGGATTAATGGAATCAGCTGGGATTGACACTTTGCCCATTCGGACAAATGCAATTCAAAATCATTGAGAAAAAAAAAAAAATTAAAATAGACAAATAGTAATTGGAAAATAAAGAACAATTTATGAAAAAGTTAGGAATTGTTTTTTATGTTCAAATAACAAATCATTTGATAGACATTAATAAAATACAGCAAAAGACAATGAATTCGCTGGTGACAAAAAAGAACAGAGTTCTTCTCATTCTGCTGCTGTCCTCGTCTGCTTATCCTCCGCCGACGATAATATTGTTGATGGGAATGTGAATGAGTTTGACGAAGAAGCCAATGAAGCCCATAATGGCGAACCCAATCGCAGTCGCGAAGGCAATCTTCTGGTATTCTGCAAAAGTTTGATTTGGGGAAGAAATTGAAAAATTAAATTTTATAAAATGACCAATTCCCCCGGGGTGGTTTAACTGATGCGAATGGAAGAAAAGGAGAGGTGTGTCGAATTCAAAAGTGATTAAACAAAAGTGATGGCAAACACGGCACTCTCCTTTATTTGAATTAGGAGCCAAACAATAGAAATGAGAAAAACAAAGGAATAAAAAGACGAAGAAGCGGGGGGAACTCCTTGAGGGCTGAAGAAATCTCATCGAAAGTAAAGGAAAAGACACGAAGAAGCAAGCGAAGCCAATTTGACGGAGGGGAGAGGGGGGCAGGGACATATCCAGGATTTGGGTCAGGACATACCAGGATTAGACCGCGCCGATGACCCATGTTTTTAAGCAATAACTTTTTTGTTATGCGCCAATTTCTATGTCACTGTGTCATATGAAAGCTCCGTAAGCAAGCGGTTAACGCATTCTCAAAAAAGTTACAATTTTAAATTCTAAAGAAGTCGGATTTTTTATGATTTATTTTATAACTTTTGAAGTATTGTTTAATCGCTTAGTTTCTGCTTAAAGATAGCTTCTAAATCTAAGGTGCTTTTAATGAGACCAGTTAGCAGAAATTGGTGGACTAACAAAAAAGTTATTTATTGCACAAAAACATAGGTCGTCAGAGAGTTGTCCTGCTCCCGGGGGAACATATCCAGGATTTGGGTTGGGGTGTGGTGCATTGCACCCTCTTTCCCGCCGCCGATTTCTCACCACAAAAATTTTATATTTTTTAAAGAATCCTTTAAATTTAAACACTAGATTTTGGCTTTATATTTTTACCTTCTTCTATGGAAAGATTTTTGTTATGATATAAAATTAATATTTTTGCCTACTAATTAGCTTACATCTAGGTGAACAGATAAAAGGATTCAAGCTAGTATTTGGTGAGACGTTTGCTCACTGCATATTTATTCTCTGGGGGTATGGGATGGATGAATGAGCGACTATTGTAAAGGAATGGCCAAAATATTGTAAAATGCGAATTTGTTAATGCTTTAAGAAATTTCCATTTGGGGGGAATGCACTTAAAAAATACCGCCCTCTCTTTAATTTCTTTTAATTACAACAAAAAGAAGCTGACCTTTCCGATCGGGCTTGGTGCACTTTTTCACCAATCGAATCGAATCTTTGGCAAATTTTTTGCCGGGGTCAACAACCGCTTGAACATGCTCCATGAATAAGAAATGAAGAAACAATAATCTGAATAAGCGTTAAATTAAATTAAATTTGATAAATGTCGGAAAATGAAATGAAAGGACAGCGAATGGGGGGCAAATTCCTCTCCCTCAGATAACTGCGATTTTCGCGAATATAATCAACTACAAAGTTTCAAAGCGATTATTTTTTGGCGTAATGTTTACAAAAAATTAAATATTCTTTTGGAGTACAATTCCTTCCCGTCGAATCGCTTACTCCACTCGCCTCAATGACTCTTCCCACTTTTTGTAAATCTGGTTATTGTTATTGTTGTTGTTGTTGGTTGGGAGACGGGTTCGTCCCATATCCGCAAATGAGCAGGCGAATGGAGAACGAAGAACTTGCTAATGATGGAAGCGAAGGATCGATTGGGTTTTGGAGTTTTGTTGGGGCGGCGATTTGCCCCTCCGGCGCCCCTCCCCCCGCCCACTCGCCCCCACTGACTGTTGCTGCTGCACCCGTCCAATCGCTGCTTCGCCATTGTCCCATTCCAATTACTGGTGAATGTACTGCTTCAACTCGGTGGAATTGATCAACAACAGTGACATTACGTCAGAAACAAAATACGAGAAAAGACAAAAAAAAAAAAAAAATCGAATTATTTCAGCAATGGAAAAGGGACAGCAGCCAATTCTTTTGGTGGTCCGCCGCTTTTCCTTTGGCCGCGCTTCTCCGACAAAACTTTGTCGATTTCTGCTCATTTTAAACTACCTTTGCTTCTCCGCTGTGGTCGCTGACCTTCCCCACGAGTTGGACCCGTTTCTCGAAAGGCTTTTCGAAACCGTCGAATGTAAGTCCGTCCCCAATTTAAAACCACATCGTCGCGGGTATCCGGTTTTAAATGAACATTGGTGACTTTGCCAAACATGGTGTTCAAAACACTCGTAACTTAGAATTATTTTCGGGATGTAATTTTAGACCGCATTTCGAACAACTCTGTAAAATTCCGATCAATGTTTATCCGAACGTTTTAAAACTTTTTCGAAATTTAAAATCAGTTTAAATGTTTGTTCAATGTTTTAAACAGTTCATATAACACAGAAATCTCAAATTTTACAGAATTGTTCGAAATATGGTGAAGAAATGCATACCGTACTTAGTTGTGGGTTTTAAATGGTTTACGCCATGTTTGAAACTCGCTTATGTTTGTTTAAAATCAAATATCCGATTTAAAATCGTTTTGTTTTTATGGTCCCCAATCACCAAATAGGTAATTATTGTTTTTTTTGTGTCTGATCAGGCGAAGTGTTTCTTGCCGACGCCTCTTTCCTCGCGGTGTCCACCAGAGACTGTCCCCCGACAAATTGCGACTTCCCGCGTCAGTTGTGCATGCGCCCAGCCGCCTCTTACAAGGATGAGCGTGCCAATCAATGTCGGCCAATTCCGGACGAGGCTGGTCCAATTCGCTGGTCCAATTCGTTTCCCCCACTCCAAATTGCCTTTTAAGTGTCTCATCGCCGCCAACGGAGGCCGTCCGCCTCAGTCTTCGACGCCTCCAATTCCCAAACCTCCGCCCATTGCGCCCACCCCTCCGCTACAACTTCGGCCCGATGAAACTCAGGCCCAATTAGTTGCCTCTTCAGTACCCCCTCCAACGTCGGCGCCGGAGGGTTTGTTTCCTTGCGCCGCTTTTCCTTTTGTGTCCATTTTCCGCCCCTTTAGCTTCTTCCAAAACAGTAAATTCCATCTGTGAGCAGGATCCGCCAGAAGATAATTTATTTATTACTATCAAATAATACATAAAGGCATTTAAATTGCAAGTCGCTTCTGCGGATTTACGCTCAAATTTGCGTTCAATCGGGAGACACGCAATTGTGACCAGGTGAGCAGACAGAGAGAGAGTGAGAGAGGATGACAGAGAGAGAGAGAGAGTGAGAAAGCATGACAGAAGAGAGAGAGAGAGAGGATGACAGAGAAAGAGTGAGAGAGAGAGAAAGCATAACAGAGAAGAGAGGATAACAGAGAGAGAGAGAGTGAGAGAGGATGACAGAGAAAGAGTGAGAGAGAGAGAAAGCATAACAGAGAAGAGAGAGAAAGAGAGGATGACAGAGAAAGAGTGAGAGAGAGAGAGAGAGAAAGCATAACAGAGAAGAGAGGATGAGAGAGAGAGAGTGAGAGAGGATGACAGAGAGAGAGAGAGAGCATGACAATTACAACGCAATATTATTGGCATGCACAGTTCTTCGGTTTCTTTCAAACAGTTCTGGTTCCCTGGATGTCGAACAGCGCAAACCAACGATAATTTGTTCGATTCGTTGTCCGAGTGTTCGGATGCGTCTCGGCACTGTTCCAAAGGCAAATGTTTGGCTTCAGGATGATTTGGACTTTCCTTCTTTAGCTAATCCATCTGTATCGGTTCCCATGTCGATCGCCGGTGGATTGTCGAACCCGGCCCCAGCATCCCTTCTTCCTGCCCCTCCTCCAACCCCTCAACCGAATCCGATTCCATTTCCGAACCAAGCCCAACGGCCGCCGTCGCCGGAAAACAATGGCGAAGTGACGAATTCTTTGATGGGCCAATGGCAAAACAGTCAGGCGGGACAGTTTATCCGTATGATTACGAATACTTTACGGGAAGTGCGCGAGAGAGGGCAAAGCGGAGGGACTCCGCAGCAGCAACAGCAGGGGACAGCAGGCGGCGGTCTCCGCTGGGACCCCTCCCAATTGGGGGGACTGATCCAATCACTGTGAGTATAGCGGGACCCCTCTGGGGACTGATCCAATCACTTTGAGTTTAACGGGACCCCTCTGGGGACTGATCCAATCACTTTGAGTTTAACGGGACCCCTTCGGGGACTGATCCAATCACTGTGAGTTTAGCTGCAAACATTTGGCTTTTTTCTGACCCAAAGGTTTTAGCGGAAAATGAGGAAACAGAGACTGATCAGCAGCAACAGCAGAGGAAGTGCAGAAGAAGTTAGACTAACTTACAATACATATTGATGCTTAATTAATTCATTGACACTTTTGTGCCCTCAATAAATGTGCCAAATTATATACTTTAATTTAAGTGAGTGAAAAGAAACAATTCAACCAAAAAAAACAATTCATCCCCAATCACTTAATTCAAAGGCATTTTCTGATCAGCTAACCGATCATTCTGTTGAAGCGGTCCCTTCGACACTTTGCCATCTTTTAACTGACAATTCATTTCCTCAAATTCGTGCGCATTTTTTTGCTGCTCTGTCGGAGAAGGAATGGGCGGAGGAAGCAAATGGAGAGGGGGGACAAATTGGACTTGGGACTTTTTCCGCCGATGGAATTCGAGACGATAAGTCTCGACAATATGAGGCAGGGAATTGGAGCGAAGTGTTCGAATCTGAAACAAAAAAACGTAACAAAACAACAATGTTATTTTTGTATTATAAGGTCGCAGTCTCCAAGGGCATGTCCATACCATGGGGGGGGGGGGGGCTAAATAATAAGTCAATCTTTACGGGTGCTTCCATAAATGCTCAGGGCGACAACTTTTTTAGACGGCATTAATGACCAATTTAAACGGCACTCAAATGGCACTTACATGTGCCAAGTAAGCATCTTTGATTTCGTAAATCTGAACAGAAAGGGGAAGGACAAATGAAAGTGATTAATTATTCACCAGAAAAGAGATCAGCACGGACCATTGGGCATAGCATTTATTTTTCTGAAACGTGGCACAAAATGCCAAAGGGATTAAGCGAAAGGGCAGGGAGACAAAAAACAGACACCTGTTCCCCGCGCAAAAATATCCATGTAAGGGCGCTTTTGAAGGAGAGCCAACGGGCGGCGGTGAAGGACAACTGCTTGACTTGGCAATGTTGCCTGCCTACCATTCTTGGAACACATAAAGCATAAAGGGCACTTTGACAGAGAGAGAGAGAGAGAATTGTCCCCTTTCCTCCTTCTCCCCTTATTCTTTAATTTTCCCAGGATGGTCATTGAGTACCTCCTCTTTTTCTTTCTTTTCCCTTTAACACCCTCTCCCTTCCTTTCCTCTCCCTCTCTCCCCGCCTTTCCTCTCTCTCTCTCTTTCTCTTCTCTCTCTCTGACCATTCCTCTCCCCTCCTTTCCTCTCCCTCTCTCCCCTCCTTTCCTCTCCCTCTCTCCCCTCCTTTCCTCTCTTTTTCCCTTCCTTTTTTGTCCCTTTCCTTTTCATCTTTCTCTCCCTATTCTTTCCGCGCTTGAGGCCGCCCCATGCCCACCTGACGATCTGCACCAGTTCCTCTTCTCTGCCCCGTTTCTGCAATATCAATGATGAATGAATGAGTGGTATTTGGTTCATTCCCTAATTGGTTCCCTTATTTGTTAGGTTACAATTGGCCGACGGCAAATTCTTTTTGGCTTTATCTTTTTTATTAGACGGCCAATTTCTACAAATTGATATCCTTCGAAGGCTCTATGTGTTTAGAAGCAAGCTATGATTAAGCGGAATACAAACGATTAAAGAATTATCAACAAAACTAGAAAATAAAATTTTCAATCATTTTAACAATCCCATTCCATTCATCCCATTCCATCCCCAATTCATCCCATCCTATCCCCCATTTATCCATCCGCCCTTTTTCCTTACCGGCAATAAGTCCAAAACCGTTGTGATAAATCGTTGGAATTTGCACACGTGCGTTCAAAAACAGCGAAGCTTTTTAACAGTTAAAAATTGACTGCCGAAAGTACCGAAAGGACGTTTTCCTTCTCAGTTCATTCTCGGGAATATTGGCCATGCCAAAAGTAATCGCAATTTGCGGGTCGATTTCCTATGGAAAGAGAACGGTAACAATTACAAACAGACAGAGAATGAATTGGCGAGGACTGAACTGACCAGGAACAGACGAAGAAACATCCGCTGCAATGACGGGATTAATGTATTAATTAAATAATTAATTATGTAACTAATTAATTAATTAATTAATTAACATTCATTGTGCATATTTATGTATGATTTGTCACTATGTTTGGCTTTTGGTGGTCATTTTGTCGCACCAATAAGCGAATATTCGGTCAAATTTGTCACATTGCTTTCCATGTTTCCCAGTTGGCAATTGATATCTTGTTATTTTGCCAATTTTTGTGTGACCATTGAAAGAGAAGCCCCCGGGGACAATGAATGAATGAATGGCATTGCATTTGTTAGACTGACATGGACATGCCTCAAACAGATTGTATTTGTCGGGCATGGCCGCAAAAAGGGCACTGAGCTGCTCGCACTCCGTGTCGTCCAGCTGCAACTCGCGTCCCGACTGTCGAGAACATATTCGCCGTTTTGTCTCCTCCTCGACGCCCGCCAAACTGTTACGGTCCAAACTTTTGCCGGAAGAACTGCGCGACAATCGCCGGGCCAATTTCTTTCTGAATTTTGGCTGTTTCCAAGGACCGAACACAAATGAGGCTCACTTCTCGCGATAACGTTCTCTCGCCGCCAGAAAACTTTGAGCGGCCGCTTCGATCATTAAAGGCCGGCGGGGACGGAAAAGAAAGAAGGAACGGCACGGGACAAATGAATGAATGGTACTGAAAAGGGAGTGGAAATGGACAAATGAATGAATGGTACTGAAAAGGGAGTGGAAATGGACAAATGAATGAATGGTACTGAAAAGGGAGGGGGCACAGAGAATGGGCTACCGATCCGAGTGCCGAATGGTCTGATGAGTGCCGAAAGCAGTATAACTCTTTCTTTTCAGACTTAACCGATTATGCCGAATAGAACAATAAATGAAGGCTTTCGATAAGTTGAGGCTGTCTCCAAGCAAAAGCCAATTGATTGGACAAAGTGTAAAAAAAGTTATGGCTAAAAAACCCAAAAAATGGCCATTTTTTGCTCTTTTTTCACAGATTTTTTGAAATGCGTTCAATCGCTTAACTTTTGCTTAATTCTATCAAGCTATTCGGCACTCGGAAGGAAGCGAATGAGAATCATTCCTCCAGTGATTGATATTTTGGGTGTACCATAAGTAAGGGCCCTAATAGCTTCTTTTGGGTCTCGGTATCGAGTCTCGGGTTTTTCGCCTTTAACTAAAATTGGTTTCAATACATGCTCGAACCCATTCCCGACCCACTCGTACATATGTACATATTGCTAGCGACGTCGAAAATCGGCTACCCGCTGGAGAAGTGCCGTCTCAGCCCCCTTCCCCCTCCCTCCCTTCCCCCCCCCCCTCCTCAGCCCCCTCCGCCCCCCCTCCCTCCTCACAGTTTCGGGTGCCGTCTCAGCCCCCTCGCCTTCCTCTCCCCCTCCCTCCCCTCCCCCTCCCTCCCCTCCCTCTCCCCCCTCCCTCTCCCCCTCCCTCCCCCCTCCCTCTCCCCCTCCCTCCCCTCACTCTCCCTCCCCTCCCTCTCCCCCTCCCTCCCCTCCCTCTCCCCCTCCCTCCCCTCCCTCTCCCCCTACCCTCTCCCCCTCTCTCCCCTCCCTCTCCCCCTCCCTCCCCTCCCTCTCCCCCCCCCACCCTCTTCCCCTCACAGTTTCGGTTCTTTTGTCCCTTTCAATCATTCCCTTGGGACCATTTGTGCCAATGGGGGAGATCCATCACTTTGACAACAAAAAACTTTTTTTTCAATAAGTTTATGTGGGAGAGAAAAAAAAGCAAAAATTGTATAAAAGTAAAGCAAAGGGAAAACAAAAAACGGCGGAAAGAGAAAAGCGATGAAATGAAAAGTAATTTTTGTTTTCACTAATTGTGGAGGAGAAGAAGAGAACTGCCAAAAGGAATTTAGCAAAATGAACGCTCGGAAAAGAGAACAAAGTGAGGGGACAGAGGGCAAAACGATGTTTTAACAATGAATGAATGAATGAATTGAATGAATTGAATGAATTGAATGAATTGAATGAATTGAATGAATTGAATGAATGAATGAATGAATTGAATGAATGAATGAATGAATGAATGAATGAATTGAATGAATGAATGAATGAATGAATGAATGACCACTTTATTTCATTAAAGACCAAATTAGATTTGCTTGAGATTCTTGTTTCGACCGAGATTTTTCTCGGGGTTTTGGGGTCTCGGTATCGAGACCCGGGGACCAGTCTCGGCATCAAGACTCGGCGGTAATGCGATCAGTTGTTTTTGTTGGTTGGCGAGAAAATGAAAGAAACAAAAAAATTCAGCGCTTCAGATCAGCAATTGTTAAGAACCCTGTTTTACCGGGAAACTCCCGGTCCTATCCTGGAAAACCTCGTTTTACCGGGATTCCCTGTCCTATCCCGAAAAAACCCGGGACCGGGAGTCCCTGTAAATTCCCGACGAGGCCCAGGGTCCCGTCCGGTTTCTACTGTTTTGTTGTTGTTGTTGTTGTTGCTTTACGCTTTTCCCTTCCATCCGCTTCATCCATCTCTTAGCCTTCCCCTCGCCCCTCTCATCCATCCATCCATCCATCCATCTTCCTCTGGCAATTAGCATTCCATTCCATTCCATGCCATTCCCTTCCTCCGCGCGATCCGTGCCGGTCATTCCATCCTTTGCATGCCATTCTCTCCCACATCTGCCATTTCTCTTTCAACAAGTGACCGAAAGTAATGGAAATGGACGACGAGAGACGAGGAAAAGTGAATAGGACGAAGAAAAGGAAGAGGAATAATAAGCATTGGAAGAGCTAATGGGGGAAAGGGGACAGAGGAATAGGAAGAGCTAATAGGGGAAGGGGAGGGACAGAGAAAAGGGAGCTAACGGTAGAGGGGGAGGGGATAGGAAGAGCTAACGGTGGAGAGGGGGCCGAGGGAAGGGATAGGAAGGGCTAACGGTGGAGGGGGGAGGGAGGGAGGGGGGGAAGAGACAGATGCGTTCGTTCGTCTGTCTGCCCCTTCGCCCCTTACAGTTTTGTGTTGTTTATTTTCCGCCGTTCATTGCTTTTGGCATTATTTTCTGGGTGAACAAATAGGCATGCAATTGAGCAAAGGGCACACAGCTGCTGGTTGGCACAACAAACGCAAAAACATGGAGAAAAAATAATGGAAGGGGAGGGGCCGCAGGCAAAACGGAGCCGTGGGGGAGGGGGGGGGGGGTAATGTTCAGAGTCAATGCTCAAAATCTGCGAATTTTAAACGAGTTTATTGCTAGTTAAGCTTTTTGACTACGACACAGCTTACTGAATTCTTCGTTTTTTGACTTTTTGGGTTTTCTGTTCATGCCTTTTGAATGTTCGAATTTGCCTCAATTGACGGCCTTTTGAACCCTTTGGTCACTCTTGAACAAGTTAAGCCCAGTCTGCGCTGTCGGGTTCGGCATTCGGTTCTCCATCATCTAATCTGTCTATCCCATAGTTCTCTAACCCGCCCAACGACCAATTCTTTTCTTCCATTTCATTATTCCACCAAAAATTACCCCCCCCCCCCCCTCCCCTTCCGCACACATACTCAGTAATGGCGCCAAAAATGCCGTTTTCTTCCTTCTCTCGACGACGATGACCCGGGAATGGCCGCTTCTGTCCGGCCAAAGCCCTCCAAAATCCCTCTCACCTGCCCCTTCCCCTTCTCCGTCCGGAAAATGGATGAGATCAGCGAACATCGAACATCTGCCCGGGAGGGAATTGGTGGGTTGGCGAGGGGAGGGAATTTTCTGCGCAAATAAACAATTGGAATTTGTACACAGCGAGTGCAAATTTGGAGGATGAGAACAAAATGGAGAAGAACATTTGGGTGAGCAGCAGCAATTAGAAGTTGGCTTTTCATAACTGCTGATCCGCCGATGGCACTTCGAGTTTTGACATTGGCCGCTTCATCTGCTGAGGCTTTAAAGCGCCGGAGGAGGCAATTAATTGGTTTATTCGGAGTCAATTAATTGTTTCATTTAATTGTTTCATTCGGAGTCAATTAATTGTTTCATTCGGAGTCAATTAATTGTTTCATCATTCCCCCCCCCCCCTCCTCGCCCCCCGTTATATCTCTCCCAACCAAATACCAAACAATGTACAGTACCCCCGCCCCTCATCCCCTCTTCTTTGTCTCCTAACCAATATCCTTCATCTGCTCTTCTCTCTCCTCCTCTTCACTTCCCTCTTCCATGCCATTACTTCCATCTCATTTCACATCCATTCCCCCCCCCGCCCCCAATTCCTTCCCCCTTCCACCCCTCCTCCTCTATTCAATTCAATTCAATCCCTTTGACACCTTTCACCTACCACCAATGAATGAATGGTATGGCACCAAGTCAGGTCAATTTACAGTTTGATTTGAGTGGCAAAAAGGGCAGCAGGAGACAAATTACAAATTACTACTATTTGATGAAACAACAACACAAAAAGACGCAAAGGACGTAAAGCATTGGCAGTTGAAAAGCCTTTTCTGATGCCGTCCCTTTCACTTCGCCCGCCGGCAATAATATGGAAATGAAATGGAAACATTTCCATCAATTTTTGATTTGTCCATTCCTTTGCCACCGCCCGTTATCCGCCCGCCTCTTTATTCCTATTTAGCTCACCAGCTTATCCGCATTTTCTTCCCTTTGTAATTTACATTTTGACATTTCTGTGACGAGCGAAAGCAGTCCAATTAGTTGGCTTTAATTGTATTGTTGTAGATTTAATTCAAAAACAAACACCAAAATACCTAACACAAAATCCTGGAAATGAGAGAGATTGGGAGAGAGAGAGAGAAAGATACGGGAGAGATAGAGAGATTGGGGGAGAGAGACAGGGAAAAGCAAACGAAGGGACAGATGGTCTGTCCGCCCCCTCCCTCCTCCCCCCCACCCCCAAAGGGACATTCATTTGGCTTGCCTCGGTTATTCTGTCGAGAACTGTCGAGAGCACATCCCTGCGGCCCCTCTTCCAAATCTCATCACCCTTTTGGGTCCTCATGGCCTTTCCCATCATTCGCGCGACCCTAACGATTTCCCGACATTCCTTACCGATTTCACCCAACAAATTGGCTCCATTTAATTGAGCCATAGAAAAGGGAATGCTGAGGCTGGACCCCGACCCCCCAAAAATTTGTTTTTTTTTTTTGAAAAGTTGCAATTTTCCCAACCTCTCCCTAAGTTAAAGGTCCAACCCACCCCGCTCAATTTGCCTGAGTGTTTTGGGCAGTCGGCCTTTTGTTGGGGACAATTCCCAAGCGGCGCCCAAATCCATCGATAGTGATTGGACCATCTTCAAATCCATCGATAGTGATTGGACCCATCTTCAAATCCATCGATAGTGATTGGACCCATCTTCAA
>JAKKIK010000543.1:0-28581 GCA_024500135.1 Heterodera carotae | reverse complement strand
CCATTTTGGACCGGGCCCGGGCTTAGCGGGACTAAAAAGCCCGTTTTACCGGGCGGCCCGGTCCCGGTCGCATCTCAAAAAAAACCGGGACCGGGGGACCGGGCCGCCCGGTAAAAGCCCGCCGGGCCCCCGGGCCCGTCCGGTCTCTATTACCTACCCCCCCCCCCCCCGAAATGGGAAAAATTTAACATTTCCCCAGCAAAAGGAAGGAAAATTTGCGCAATCCCCCACCCCCCGAAATGGAAAAAAGTGGAAATATTTCCATTACCCCTCTCCCGAAATTTTTTTCTAAATACGGGCTTGGCAAGACCAAAAACAAACATGAAATCAAAATGTGTGTAATCAATCCTAAAAAAGGTTTTTCCCAGCCTCGTACTCATCCACATCAGCAAATGTAAATTCAGAGATCCGTGGACTATGCACAGCACCTGTACACTTTGGCTGCAATCTCAGAATTGCCCGCCTCCAGAAAGTGGTGCCCTATCTGGACCACATAAGCGGGATTTGTGAACAATTCCAACTGCGTTGGATCAGCCGTAAATGCGGCGGGTTGTCCCGTCGTTTTGTCTTCCGGCTCAGCAATAAATGCGTCGAGTTGGCGCATTTTTTCTTCAATAAAATCATCAAAGTCTTTGTGCACTGCGCCCTCAATAGACTTGACAACATCGCTAAAAATAGAGGCAAAAATTGAGGTATTATTGCTTGGAGGGGTCGGATTCCCGTCCGAAATTTCATGATGATTTTTGATCAATAAGTTTCATTTTGTGACAAAATTTTATGAAAAGAGATATCGTATGATAAACTGTTTGATCGTCAGTGTCCCTACCCCATTGTGACGAAACAGGTCAACTCCGTCCCGCCAACTCCGTCCCAGCCGAAGTTTTTGGACCATAACTTTTTTGTTTGTTAGCCAATTTCTGCAAACTTGGTATCATTCGCAAGCTCTACATGTTTAGAAGCTATCTTTAAGCAGGAGCTAAGAGATTAATCAACTCTCAAAAAAGTTACAATTTTCCAATGCTGAAAAAGTCAGATTTTCATGTGTTTTTTTTCTATAACTTTTATTAGAGGCGATTAATTGCTTATCTTCTGCTTATACTTATATTGTAAACCTAAAAAGCTTTCGAATAATACCAAGTTTGAAGAAATTGAATAACAAACAAAAAAGTTATGGTCAAAAAACTTCGGCTGGGACGGAGTTGGCGGGACGGAGTTGACCCGTACCGCCATTGTGAGGTACGGTCTCCGTTAATTTTGACAGTTGAATTGTCACAAAATAAAATTTAATGTATTTAATTAAATCAAGTCAATTGGGGCAAAAAATGTAAAGTTTCAAATGGTTCAAAGTGGATTGAATTTCTGAAGAGCTGAAGTGTTATCTTCAATCAGTAATGATGGATTGATTTCGTTTAAAATTTAAAATTTTCGGCACGATCAGACTCTTGCCCAAAAAAAAATAGTTTTTCTTTCTACCTGGCCGAAATGTTGTCTTTTTTGCCTTCATCAATTTTCTTTTTAATTTCGTCTGCAGTTTTATGGTTCCAAAGGGACCAATGTTCTTGGAATTGAGTGATGGCGAACAAACATTGCTCTTTTCCTTCACATTTTGCCCGCATTTGTTTCATTGTCTGGCATATTTGCAGGTAAATTTTGTCTGAAAGTTACAAAACATTGCCTACAAAAAAAATGTTCGACTTTCGTAAACCACACTTATCATCATTTTCAAAGTGTCCTAGTTTTTGGCTCTAGAATATGCATTTTTGGTGTCTCTCTGTTCTATCGTTTCCCCCACCGCCTTCCCCCCAGCCCAAATCATTTTCCTCCAAGGGCTACCAGACCGAAGTTGTCGAACCAAACCGAAAAATGTCGAACAGTCCGACATTTAGACCGTTTTGACCTTCGAACCGGTAGTCTAAAACTCGAGGGGGGAGCGGAAGTGCACACCTTTTAAACACCTCTAAAATTTTTGATGATTACCAGGTTAAAATTGGATGATTATGAATGAAAGGGTTATTATTTGGCCAGAATTTGAGCTGTAGTGATCCGAGGAGAATAGAACCCCGGGGGCTGTAATATAGAGGGACTCGGTTGACAGCGAGTCCTTCTTAAATGCCCTGCCGTGCCTCTTACCGCGAAGATCTAATTGCGGGATTCTGTAGTTCTCGAACTCCGCAAGTCCGTCGGCAACAATTTGGTCGCGCTTAGTGCGCCAATCCCACCAATTTTGCATGCTCTCCTCGCCGAGCAGGCGCTGCAGGTCCAACTTGCGGACGATCACGCAGCCGGAGCCGCGCAGGCCTTTGCGCGCTACGCGTCCGTCAATCTGCTTCTCGCAGCGATCGTTACGCGGCGCTAAAGCGGTGATATGCGCCATGCCCTTCTCAATCTGTAAGAGGACATGATTTCGGCCAAGAAAAACGCATATTTTACCTAACCGAATTTGAATCGGCTTACATTTTAACTTAAAAATTTATTTGAATTTCAATTTTGGCTTTAAATTAATAAGAATTTTCTTATTTTCCTGCAACATTCTGAAGATTTTTTTTGGCCAAATTTCTATGCAAAATTCAAATTTCCTTAGTAATTTCTTGAACTTTTATTCAAAAATTCAATCTTTAGGGGGTGTATTTTCAAACAGAAATCGGAAAATCGCCCCCCCCCCCCCGCCCTGTTTTCGGTCAGGCCGGTTTTACGATCTCATTTGTCAGGTTAAAATATTCCGTTTAAATGACAGTAGCAAATTTTGTCACGTTTTCTCTCACTGGTATATATTTTGTCGCTGTCAGGACAATTTGTCGCGGGGGACGTTTTGTCAAATAGCCAAATAGCTTTCCCAAGGCAACGTACATGCTTCTCGTAACTCATGTCGATTCCGCGCGTGCCTTGTGTCGTCGCAATGAGAATGTCACCCGCGCCCATCGTTTTTTCCAAATTTTTGCGTTCCTCATCATTGCCCTTAAAAAATAATGGGAGGTGACATTTCATTTTAAGTGACACTATGATTTAAAATACGACAAGCCGACGATGATCCTGCCCAGACGATATACCGTTTTAAATACTAAGTACTGTAAAGATTACGATCGGTCCCTTAGCGGTTAAAACGACGTAAGATAGGGGATGATAAGAACTCTCTCTAAGTGGTAAAGCGGCTAGTGGGCCTGGCAGAGCTACCGATCAGAGTGCCGAATGTTATGAGTGCCGAAAGCACAATAACTTTTTCAGACTTAAGCGATTTTTGTCAAATAGAAAAACAAGTAAGGCTATCAAGGAAGCTGAATCTATATCAAGCAAAAACTAATTAATTGTACAACGTGTTAAGTTATGCCAAAAAAAAAACGAAAAATCCAAAAATGCCTAATTTGGCCCTTTTTGGACATATCTTTTTTGAGATGCTTTTAGTCGCGAAGCTTGTGCTTAATCATATCTGGGCCTAAATAAGCTGCTTCAATAGGTACCACTTTCGTCGATATTGGTCGAGACAAAAAAAGTTATTTGTTATTCGGCACTCGCGGACCATTCGGCACTCGGATCGAAGCGCCTGGTAGCTAGAAGTGATGTCCACAAATTGGATGAAGATCGTGGGTTCAATTCCCATCCAGAGTTTACCATTTTGCAGAGTTTTCTGTCTGACCTCTTTAAGCGTCATAATGTCCCTTTGGTGTTTGCCAAAGTCTGGATGCTTTTTGAGGCCAGATTCCATGACGTCGACATCTTTGATGGAGCCAACGACAATAATCACCGGGCGATCAGTTGAGTATTCCAATGTCTATTAAATTATAGCAATAATAAGGTGCCTAATTTAATAATTCGAATATTTTTGAAAAATTCTTATTTCCTCTAACAGAACGCCCGAGGGTTATATTAAAAACTTGAACTTGTTGTTGGTCACACATTCAAAAATCCCTATATCAAGTGCATCACTGATAAATGCAGCTGTTCCTTCACCTGCTCGACAACGCATTTCACAAATTCGTCGTCGTTTTCACAGATTCGGTTATTTTCTTTATCTTCTGTGTAGTTACGAGATTTGAAGCGTGGCACTTTGACTGTGGCAAAGCCAAAAATGCGCTCCACAAATGCGCGCTCAGCCGCAGTGCCAAAAGTGCCAGTGATAGACATCACATTTGGGCATCTGCCGATAAAGGCCAAGTTGTGTTCGACGGCACATGGCATTGTCGTTGTACTGATCTGCAGCTTGTACAGCACTTCGACAAACTGATGAAGCCCCTTCTCCCATTGCATGTTGTGCTCAATGGTGCCCGTGTTTTCGTTGTCCACCGGCACGATGCGTGTCGGACCTAAAACGCCGATGATCGGAAATGGATCAGAACGGGATTTTTCAGGAGTGCGAGCCGAATCACGATTATATTTCTACGATTCTTCTTGCTTCAGCACTTTGATTTTATTTGGGTCTTATTTTAAGATGTGCTAGGCCGTTGCTCAAATCCGCCACCTTTCGCCATTTTAAGCAAGTTTTTGGCACTATAAATTTTAAAAAGTGGATTAATCGCTTAACTTCCGTTGGAGAATTACTCTAAACCCATAGAACATTGAATGATACCATGAATGTAGAAATTTTTGGCTAACAAAAAAGTTAAGATCCTCCACATGATAGAAGTGGCAAAAGGTGGCAGATTTGAAGAAATGACCTAGCCACCATCTTAAGGTTGGCGCCCAATTCGTCTGTCACTAACCCGCAACAGTTGCTAAACCCGTTGAACTGCTCGCCCCCGTTGCACCGGATGCAGTCGTAGTGCCATCATTGTTGTTGTTGTGCCGCTGCATCTGTTGGATGAAGCTGACCTTGTCGCGCTGCTCACGTGCATCCAGCGCGGAGCTGCACCATCCGGGGCCCTCCCGCATGACAAAGTCGAGCAAATGTATAGGAAATGTTGGCGGATATTTTTCCATCAATTCCTCCGTTGGTTCCTCCTTCCCCTCTCCATTTTCATCTTCCGAAGACGAAATCTCCGGCATTTTGGCGCTCGCAGCGGCTCGGACAATGACGTTAAAGTAATCTAACTAAAAATAAAATTTTGTAAAATGAATTAACAATTATTAATTTATCGGAGTTTTTGAGTCGCGGTGTCCAAATATCGATTTAGACAGATCATGCGCGGAAAATGTAAAATTCGTACATTCTACTGTTTAGTTTAGTAAGTATAAATAAAATTTAAAAAATTTAAAGGCCCTACTAATTAGGAAGATTAGCGCTAGCGCAATATAACTATTTGAACATTGCGCAATACAAAGGTCTGGTAGCCGTTGGGGGGGGGGGGGGGGCGATTCGGGGGAAACAATAGGACTTTACCGATACAAATGTATTAAGTATGTATTAATGACCAGCAGTTTTTCGATGTAATCTTTCAGCTTTTGCTGGTCAATTTGCAGCGGTTCATTTCCATTTTCGTCCTGAAGTTGCTGAAGGTCCTGCTTCATCTTCTCCAAACATTGGTCTCGATAAAAGGACAGCAAAATAAGCAAAATGTTCAATTTCTCCATTCCTGGCGAGCTGAACGCCAATCGAACCTCCTTCTCTTGGGTCACATCGTCAGTCTGAATTATAATGTTCGACAAAAGTGAAACATTATAGCGTATTTCCTCTAATTGAAGCACCGGTTTATATTTTCAATCTCCTCTAGGGGGCTTTTATTAGAGGGGGTGGACTTCAAATGGAGGGAGCTTCAATTAGAGGAAATACGGTAAAAGAAATGACAAAACTGACCAATGAAAGATCAGCCTCATCATTGATTAAATATTTAATTGGACGATCACATCCGTTGTCCTGAAATTAAGTACGGATCATGAGGTGTAGTCCCTTATATTCTGGAGGTCCCCTCTCGCCCAGAGCTTGACGAAATGTTTTGTTTCGTGTTTCACCGTTCAGAAATTTTTGATTTCGTTTCGTAAAATACTGCTCTCGTCCACTGATCAGAAAATTCCGCTTTACAATTATATTCTAGATCATTTCTTCTTTCTGATTTTTATCAGATTATGATTTTCCGGTTTAGGCTAACTATTCCGGGTGCTTGAATCTTCTGATTTTGTCTTGCTCAGGACTAACGAATTATGATGTGGTTGGGGTTTAGGGAAATTTCCTAATTTCATAAATGTATTATTATTAATAAACTAAGTATTCACCGTTCCATAAAATCGATAATCTATGTCGTGTGCCAGATAGGTGTTCAAGGTTCCATAAATAATATGGGCGTTCTGATACGCCTCCTTATACCTTGATCATGAAAAAAAAATTAGTTTGGTTGGGTCGAGTGATTGAGATTCCGTGGAGACAGAATTGATTATCGGCATTTATATCAAATTAATATATCATTTTTATATGTTAATATGGACATTTCGTTAAACATCATTGTACGTATTCAGTTGCCTACCTTTGCATTTCCCAATGCTCAACATGGTCGACCGTTAGACCGAAAATTTCAAAAAAGTTGCGCATCGTCTCGTCCTCGGCATCTCTTTTCGCCAAGAAATCGGTGCACGTCACCACGGCGACCAGCGGCGGTGCCGACTCATCATCGCCTCGAGCTCGACAAATCAAATGCGTGATGGCCGCAGACATGGCCACAATCCACGACTTGCCCTCGCCCGTGGACACCTGCTGCATCAGACCGCGCATTTCGGGACACTTTTTTTCGTTGACAAACAGTTGAAGCATGACGGTGAGCAGTTGCGTGTTGCGAGGGTAGAAACCTGTTTATAGGTAAGTATGTCAATTGTTTGATTAGCGAACACTTCGAATTACAGAATTTAGGTGCGGAAAAATTCATTACTTTTTTCAAAGCAATTTTTTAAATACATAAATGGCATTAGAATTGCAAGTGCTAAATCGGTCTTCTCGAGCGGCCAATGACAATTTTACGCTGTAATGCGCATTTTTGGTTAGTGACCGATTATTTGGTCGCCAAAATAGCATAAATTCATCAATCAGCGAAAAGGTCACTTCAATTATAGTGATTTGAGAAAACTGATCAGCGATCAAATGATTTGAGAAAACACTGACCTGCGATCAGTTCAATTAAATGATTTGAGAAAACACTGACCTGCGATCAGTTCAATTAAATGATTTGAGAAAACACTGACCATCGATCAGTTCGATTAAATGATTTGAGAAAACACTGACCAGCGATCAGTTCGATTAAATGATTTGAGAAAACACTGACCAGCGATCAGTTCAATTAAATGATTTGAGAAAACACTGACCAGCGATCAATTCGACGGCTCGCGCAACAATGGCGAGAAGCGTGGCTTTGTTTGCTTCGGCTGTTTCGAACGCCACAACAAGCTCCTCCTCCTCAACGTAATCCTCCAATCGTTCCTTTTCTTCGACAAATTTTTCGTAGAATTCCATTAGCCATGGTCCCATTGTGTTGTTAATGCTGTCCAACTTTTTTTGGCCGCCTTCCGTTTTAGCTAAATAATAAATCCACCATATTTTTGTGGGGTAAAAGTGCCCAAAAAAGATTACCCAGCTTTGCGGCACTTAAACAACCGGATTCGATCACTTGTTTGACAAGTTCATCAAAGCTTAATTGATCCTTGTCTTCTGTCGTTGTCTTTAAGCCAGAATAAGCTTCACTTCTTTCCACCAATTTCTGGTAATACTAAAGAAGCAATTAGCATTTAACTTTTTTTTTTTTCTTAATACGGTAAATCGTCATTTGGTTGGGAAAAAGCATCTATGTATAATACAATAGTGCCAATTCCATAGTAATTTTGGAGATCAACCAATACAATTAATTGATCAAAAATATCAATTAATGGAAAAATAAAAGGATCAACAATTTATTAAATCAATAAATAGACCAATTAATTGTTCAACTAACTGATCCCCCTGATAATTATTATTATTGACCGATTAATTGGTCGCCAAAAAATTAATAAATCGATTTATTAATTGACCAATTAACTGATCATGAAAAATCGCCGAAACTTCAATAATTTATTGAATAAAAACAGCCGGCAACGCCCAACTAAAATCATCCCTACCATTTGAGCCGTTTTGATTGCTTTTTTGACAGGATGTGGTCCCGTCTTTGCAGCATCATCCAATACATCTGATACTGAAAAATCCGCCTCTGCCAGTGGTGTAACAAGCTCAAAGTGTTGTTGAGTTGATGCACTTAAAATTATATGAAAATATAAGAAAGATCACCCAAAGCTAGCCGAAAATTTTTGCTAGCCGAATTCGAAGCCGAACTCGAATTTTAAGCCAAACTCGAATTCAATTGCGAACCTGGAGTTTAAACCGCCCAACACACTGATGATGTGTTAGGGTTCAAATGACCCTCCATCCTTACCTAATTTAGTTTCGGTGTTTGAACTTTTAACCACTCTTTTGTCAGTGTTCAGTTTGGATTCGAGTAACGAGAATTAAATTCTGCTACCAAATTCGGCTACAACATTTACATATACATGCATAGGTATGTATCATCCGAAGGACTTTGGCTACTATTTCGACCAGCAATTTTTATTAAAAATTTAGTCCCCCCCCTAACCTTTGCGCTGAACGCCAGACAATTTTATAGCTGTGTGATTTGTCCACAATCTGTTCCCTGGATTCCTTTCGCAGACTTCGAAGCTGTTCAGTGGTGGTGATCTGATCCATTTTTGCGCGTTTGTCCGTTTCCAATCCATTCATTTCCGCCACGAACTGTTCAACAATCCGTTCAAACCATGCACATGATTTGATCGCCAAGTCAATCATTGTTTTGATATTTTCATTAAAAAATTGTGTCGAATCCTCCTCATTCACGGGACATGGCAGAGAAGACTGAAAATTAATTTTCAAATTTTTTCAATAAGAAAAAGACCAAAAATCTGAAGTAAAGAGAAATTGGAAAAATTCGGAATATTTTTATGAATACTTTTTGTTCGAATTTGTATCCAGAGTTCGGAATTGGGATACATTGCTGTAAAAATCGGAAATTCTTCTTTAAAATCGCCAAAAATTATTATTAATTACCTAAGTACATATATTGGGTCTCAAATCAGTACAACAGTACTTACAAATAAGTACAAAATAATGCTGTGCTTTAAGTGGCTGCGCAACTAATTTTTCCCCAATTTGCAATAAAAAATTTTCACCATTTTAGTTAACACTTCTGCCATTCCTTTCACTTGCTGTTGCCCGAAACACTGATGTAAACACTTCAAACATTCATTTAGTGCCGCATTTTGTTCCGTTAAATCAATGCCTTCGTTTGATAACGGAATTTGCTAAATTTTCGAAAAGCCAAAATTTAAATAAATTTTAATTATCCACTTTGTTTTTTTGGGTGTTAATATATGATTTCCATTGTTTACCTGCTGTCCCATCTGACTCAATTTCCGAGCGCTTATAATATTCATCAAAAAATGAAGAAGTAGCTTCAATTGAGCAGAAAACTCGTCAGCAAGGTGGCATATTAATTTTTGTTTTTCTTTGGCAAAATATGACCAAAATCCGTCCATCGAAATTTGCAATTTGCGTAAGCGCGCCTCTTCTTTGACTTGCCGATGACGCTCCAAAATGGCCTCCAATGCCTGGAAGTGTAAATTCAAAACATGAACAAGCATTAAAAAAAACAACAGAATGTTCGACAATGTTTTGAATAGGGTTGAGCGAGACGGGGGCTAGTCCCGGGTTTTTATCGGATCAAGTCTCGGTTTTTCTAACGAGATTTCCCGGTTTTTCCCTGTTTTTTCGGTTAAAAACCGGGGGTCCAGCAGATCTCCAGAGTTGCCCAAAATTCCCCGGCTCAGCCGAGTCTTGAAATTGCTAGGAAAACGAACCCATATCTATCATAAATTTTCAAAAAAAGTCAACCAACAACTTATGCATGTTTTGAGCTGCATCATTCATCATTACCTGTTCTGCCGTTATGATGGCTTGCTTAAATCGGTCACGCTGTTTGTCGTCCTCAAAACCGTCGGAATATATCTCAACGCGTTCTTTGGACTTTTCGATGATGGACATAATCAGATCTTTTTCGTTGATCACTTCAGGTATGATGTTGCCAATCGCATTCAGCATTCGCTGAATGCGTTGCCATCTGCTCAGCATTTCAATGTTTGTCATTTGAGCGCCCAGTTTTTGCCATCCGTCAATCAGTGCAGTGATCTCATCAAATTTGGACAAAACGGCTTCATTGTACTTTCGAAACGCTTTCATGGTGCTGACGCAAATTTCGCAAATGTCAAACAGTTTGATGCTGCGCAGCTTACGACGACTTTGCAGTCTCGGATCTGGCTCTGATGCCGGCCCACAACACTGAGACGAGCCCCGATCATCATGCTCATCGTCGCTACTTTCGCTGCTGCTGCTGCTGCTCGAGATCGCACCAACATCTCTGTCGTCTACCGCGTCGGGATCCAAAATACTTTGTTGGATACTGTAAGCCTCATCGATTGCCTTTTGCATCGCTTCACAGGGCGCAGCAAATTTTGAATAGCCATCTTCGTGTTGGGCATGCAACACTGAGCAACTTTCACGCACATTAGCGTAAAATTGTTCCGTTTCATTTACGGCATCGTCATCGACAACAATGGCGCTTTTTTGCCTTAAAGAAAAAGACCGAAAATATGATCGGACACATTTCCGATTCAATCAATACTCTGCTGTGGCGCTTTGAACAAATAATATTTATAAATATTGTCAAATTAAAGAAAATTGTTTAATTAACGACAAACCCGGTGTCCAAATGAACAGTGGGAGAAGCGTTCTGTAAAGTCAAGCAATTATGGGTAAGATTGTGCTGTTGATGGTGCCGATCAGAAAAATCAGCACTCCAAATCGCCCTACCAAGATCACGCTGTCAAAATGATTGCCGTTGTGCAAGATCACGATTGGATTGTCCACATCCACAAGTTCCCAAAGTTGATCATAGCGTTCAAATTCTTTGGATTCTTATTGGAAAAAACAATATAAAGCATGTCCAACAAAGAGAACCAGATAAATAATATTAAAAACCAACTACCGTAATTCCTAAAATAAAGCCTCCGGGGGCTCTATTTTCAACCCTCTCCCCTCAAGAGGGGGTCTGGTCTTTATTTCGGTGGGGGCGGAGGCTCTAATTTAGGGATTACGGTAGTTTACCTACCGTGAGTTAAGTCAGGTTTGTATACGATAGCGGTCGTCTTTGTGTTGATGACGACAATATTGTGCTGAAAATTATTTATTTTTACATCAATAGGTAGAGAGAGAGTTAAGTGGACGAACTTTCGGTTTCTGTTTTTTTCTTGTTTCGGGTTTTTTCACTTTCCCCCCTCCACTAACTTAGAGAGTTTATCAGTGTGATCAGGTCACATACCTATTCAGCAACAAATTATGGCCACATAAAATCGGTGTGGCCAATTTTTGCTATTTTTTGGCCATAATTTTTTTGTGGGCATTGCGCATGTGGCCAAACGAGGATGTCTCATTAACCACCTTCAAATGAATGGCCAAAGCTTGGTGTTCCGCAACTCCGGCCCATGCGCCGTTCGTTGCCACGTGTTTGGTCGCGTAGTCGGTGATGCTGTTATTATACATGTCCATGGTTTCGCCGTCCCGTAGATTTCCCCCGATATTAATCAACATCCGCTGACGCTCCTCGTCACTACGCGTCGCATCGAACTCGATCAGCGTGTCTACCGTGTTCTGGCGCAACACGCGGTGTACGCAGTTGTCGTCGGGACTGTTGCTCAATGAAACGGCAACCGATCTGAAATAACACGTATGATCGATCGATCATCTGCTGAAAACAAATACATATATCTATCTAATCAATAAATCCATTTAAATCTTTAACATAATCTAATCAATAAATCCATTTTAAGCTTTCAACATTTGGCTCTACAAATTTTAAAATTCTCAAAGAACATAGTTTTCCTAGCAAAAAATCATAACAAAATTAAAAATAAATCACCTGAATTTGTTTATTTTATTGAAATCAAGTCTTGTAACTTTTAAAATTGCTTTTTTTATTTTTATAAAAAATCTCGAATAAGTCGTTTAATCTTGCTATATTTTCGTTTTCCAAGCCCACTTTTTCACACTTGTTAAAGAAAACTTTCTCTCATTTTGAAAAGTTGTGACCTGTAAAAACAATTTCCATCACCGACGACATTAATAATTTCAGCTGTTTTGGAAGTGTTTGTAGTCTAAAATAATAAATGAAATTAATTTAGGAATATGTACTTAATTTCAATATAATTGTTATGCAATTAAACTGTCTACCGGCAAAATGTTTGTGAGCAATTTTGACGCCTTGGGACGCGCTCCCAATATTGTAATGTCCCGCTTAATAAAGGGACGTTTACATTTAAAAGTAAACAATGGTCAAATAAAATGATCGTTTCGCATAACAACAAAAAATGGCTGAGCCATGCTTAACAAATTGAATTCTTGGCATCCAAAAATTTTGCTATTTAGTATAGAGACTCCATCAAGAATTTCCTAAAAAACTATGAAAATCACATGTCAAAAGAAAAAGATTTTAACAAGATTTATAAAAAAACCTTGCTAATTTTGCATTTTTGCATTGCATTCCTTCTCAACGATTTTTTGAGCAATTTGGGTATTTGGAAACAAAAATCAAAATTCTTTTAGGTGGGATCACCATTCAAAATCTGAATTTTCCTTGGAATCAGGAATTTAATAAGATTTCCCAGGGTATAATTAAAATTGAATCGGAAACCTACCTTTTGGCAAAGTTTGAAC
The DNA here is from genome assembly GCA_024500135.1 of Heterodera carotae. Taxonomy (NCBI): domain Eukaryota; kingdom Metazoa; phylum Nematoda; class Chromadorea; order Rhabditida; family Heteroderidae; genus Heterodera; species Heterodera carotae. The sequence continues at coordinate 15,884 of JAKKIK010000543.1, read as the reverse complement.
CACTAACCCGAAGGAAAAGCCAAACATTAAAATGAATTTGTAGTAAATGGATTAAAAGATTTATGAGTCGAAATCTATTTTTCCGGTTTGGTCAAAATATTTGCTTTTTACGGCATTTTTTCACAATTATATGCCCAAAAGCGTTTTTCCCTCAAAAACGGCACAGGATTTAACCATAACAACGCGCACCCTGATCTGATAAGAAGCCATCACTTGATCAACTTTCAGCGGCAGTACAGTGTCCTTTTTGGCTGCTTCCAGCGCGCGTTGTGCACGCTGCTCGCGCGCGGCACGCTGGTCTCGTTCCTGTTGTGCACGCTTCTCGCGCTGGATGATTTGCGCTTGGGCTAGCGCTCTTGCTCGCGCACGTGCCAACTTCCGCTGGCGCTTCTCCGCTTTCCTCTGGCGTTTTTGCTCTTGCCGTTCCAACTCTTTAAACATCAAAAAAAAAGTTTTTTTTGAATGCTTTTCAGGACGCGCCGATAGTAGCAATTCTTTTTATTTTCGTAGGGTCCGTACTATACAGAACCGAACCACCGAACCCTAAATTTTTCTGCCATTTAAAAAAGTCATAATTTTGTAAAATCTTGAAAAAATACGTACACACCCCAGAGATGCAACCGAATTCCGGAATCATGGATTTTTTTGGAGTCCAAATATTTTTAAAAAAAAATGTAAAATTTAAGCAATTTTGACTGAAAATTGACCAAAACTGTCAAGAAAAAAATGACCAAATGTCAGCGCTTTGAATTGGCAGTTGATTCAAATTTTGTGATGCCTTAAATATGATCAGCACTCAAGAAAACTCCCGACGGGTGGGATGTCTTTAAAATTTTTTAAAATTTTATTTGCCTATTTGGTAAGCAGACCACGAAATATGACATTTGTCTTGTCATATAAATCCCGGATCCAGGATCCAATCGAACAACAAAAATGAAAAAATTTTCATTCCAAAATGGTCCGCGAACTCAGCCCCAAGCGGATCCCTAATCCAGTCCGGTCCCGTCCCGGGCACGCACTCACCCTCTCGCTGCTGGCGTTGTCGTTCGCATTCCGCTATCCGCTGGCGTTCGCGTTCCGCTTCCTCTTTCCGCTGGCGTTCGCGTTCCGCTTGCTCTTTCCGCTGGCGCTCCTCACGCTGCGGAAGGCAATAGTAGTGGTTGCCACTATGCGTACAGCACTTGCAACAACAGCGATTCGGACAAATTTGGCATTGTCCTGCCCCGGGGCAACCGCAGCCCATTATTATTGTTCAAACGAATTTTATTTGTTAAAGTGGTTGCCGACGAATTGCGCGCGTAAAATTGGGAAAAAGGCTAACCGATGTAAGCCAAGTAATGTACAGAAAAAATCAAAATGGCGGAATTCACATTCATACCCAAGCAGTGCCACAAATTTAGCACTGCTCTATTTGGAACAAGACCATATTTCTTGCTGAATTTAAACAACGCACAGCAGCAAATTCGCTTCGCTTTCTTCGAGCAATTTCATACCATTTAACACACAGAATTAAAACATTGTAATTTTGAAACAATTAAAAACATTCATTTGTGAATATATTACACATTTTTGGCAATAAATATGTACAGTGATGAAATGATAGGGTGCCGCCCCCCGCATCCAATGGGTCGACTGCTTTGCGCGGAGAATGTTTTGCTGGAAGAAGTGTTGGATCCAGCAGTGAGGTGCTTATATCGAAAAAAAGTGTTTATATGGTTTCAAGGGTTCTGAATTAAATCATTTCAGAAAATCGCTAAAGGTTTTGAGTTGTGGGAACAGTTGTCGACCCAAACCCGAAAATGAGAAAATAAAGTTGGGGAATGAAAAAATAACCGAATTAATAAATATTTTATGAGGTACCAAAATATGTACATATGAATTGGCCGTAACAATGTTGCTTAAAAATGAATCTTTGCCCGCCATTTTGCCCAAATTTTGAGCGATCCTAATCTCTCTTTGTCCAACAATTATCATATTTCATATATTAGAGACCCGATGGACTCCGTTTTTCAATCCCCGCCGAGGGTGACTCACACAAAAAGAAAGGGTGGGGCGGATGTGGGGATGAACAACGATTTCATTGCCAAAGATTTTGTTTATTGACACTGATGAATCGCCTCGGGGCACAGCGAACAAAAGAATGAATGTGACCAGTGGGGATGGGGAAGGATATCGATGAATGTACGTCCCAAATTCCGAAACCAGTCCGGACTATTCGGAATCTAGAATTTTCTCATTCAAAAAATTGGTAACCCTTAAAATTTATTAAATTTTGCCCCAGGCTGTCTCAAGACTTTCTGTTGGAAAATTTCTCTTTTTTTAAATTTTTATAAATTATTCGATATTAATAAGACCCCTCGATATTTTTTTCGACAATTCTTTAGTCAATTTAGTCGTGACAGTGCAAATATAGCATTCGCAGAACAGTGTCAAGCTCGAAGTTAAACCCTAGTTATAATTTTCGAGAAAAATTTTAAAAAGGTGGATGATTTTGTAAATTCTTAAAAAAAATTATGAAAATATCAAAAACACAAATTCTTCCACTGTAGATCTCTCAAATGCGGATTAATTTTTAAAAACAAAACATGATTTAATTTTTTTTCGGATAAATTTTATAGCTAATGCAATTTTGTCTCTTTTTGCGGGGAGGGTGAAGCAAAATTTGAAAACTTTAAGGATTATCAATTGAAAAATTCCGGATAGTCCTGAATTCCGGACCCTTTTCCGGATTTGAAATTTTTTAAGGCTCCGGAATTCCGGACTTTCTTTTTCGGCGTCGGTCTAAAAAAGACATTAAAAATTTAAACAAACAGAGCGGACAAATAGCGGGGGAGTGCGGCAGACAATTTCATTGCAAATTTCTGTCAAATTTTCTGTCGCGGCGCGAGGGAGAGAACAAACAAAGTAATGAATGGGTTGGTGCCAAAAAATACCGTATCTCGAGGGGCGGGGCGGGGTGAATGGAATTTCCTTGCAAAAAAAAGCGGCACGAATCGAGGCAAACAAAGTAATGAATGGGTTGGTGCCAAAAAAATACCGTATCTCGAGGGGCGGGGCGGGGTGGATGGACAACAATTTCCTTGCAAAAAAAGCGGCATGAATCGAGGCAAACAAAGAATGAATGAATTGGTTGATGCCGGGTATTTCTGCATAGTCACAGACACAATTTTTTAAATCCGTATCCGGACAAGTGCCAGGCGTAGTCAGGAACACGTGTTTTGATGAGCCAGGTCTAAACCGTGACCGGGATTTTTGCCCGGGATACCGCCAAGTCGCCATTTGGAAATCCCGGTCTCGAGTTTCAGTTTATTAAATTTGTAAGGAATATTTCGCCAAATATTATGATTTAATCCGATTTTGATCTTTGGAAAACCCGGTCTTGTTTCGGGATCCGGACTAATAGCCATGTTCGCATGTATCCTTCCAATTAGCAAAATTGTCGCTGACGACCCCTGCCTTATTTTTTAAATTAGAGCCCCCGGTGCGGGCGGACTTTTCTTCTACTAGACACGAAGAGAGGGGAGGGGCCAACAATTTCCTAGAAAAATAATTTTGTTTATCGTCATCGATGAGCGCCGCGGGCGATCAAACAAAGGAATGAATGAATGAATATGAATTGGTTGATGAAACATTTTATCTGATGCTATGGGAATAACAAAGAATGTGCAAAGTGAGAATGAATATGTAAAATCGAATGGGACAAAAGCACATCGCCCCGGGCATGGACGACCAAATAACAGCACACTCTCTGAAACGAAAACCAAAAGGTCAAGCCGCGGGTCAGCAAAAAATTTTGGATTAGGCTCGGGGGTTTTATAATTAAATTCGGGTTCAAAAAACTTTATCTTCAACAGCCTTGACTGAGTATTTGTGTCTGCTCAGTAGTGCTTCACCCGAAATTTCGGTTTCGGTTTCGGTTTTCGGGTTTTTTCGGGTTTTTTGGCTTTCGGTTTCGGGTTTCGGATCTGACTTTCGGTTTCGATTTCGGGTTTCGGGTTTTTTCGCTTTCGGTGAAGCACTACTGCTCAGCAGCAGGTGTCTTGTCGGAATTTGAAAAATAGAATACTTTGTCGGGCATTAATACATGAAATACGCTATGCGTCAGGGAAGAAACCAGTATGGCGAAAGAAAAGTACGGAATCAGAGAATTTCTGGCTTTCCGGAATTTTTTTCAATCCTTAAACAATAATAATAATCAGTAAAATTTTTCAATTTTTCTCATTATTCAAAATGTACAGTATGCACATATAGTGATGTACCCGAAATTTCGTTCGGTGTTTTTTCGAGTTTTTTGGCTTTTAGTTTCGGGTTGCGAATCTTTTGAACCAAACCGCAGAAAAAATTTCACAAATGGTTGGACACTGAGTCGGAAAATTGGGTTATAAACAGAAAATTACCGGCCTTATTTGTTAGAAAATGTTGAAAAATCGTCATCGGTGCTTCATTTTTAGAAATCCGAACATGCGAGGGTAGAGGCAAAGGGATGAATTCAGTATTGCTAATGAAGCATCTACCTACACATACCGTAGTTGTTAAAATAGAACCCCCGGGGTTTTATTTTAATACCCCATCAAAATTCAGTCTTTTTTTCGACACCATTGTTGGAAAATGAGAAATAATTTGTTTTATTATCATTTTATATCAGGTCCACGATTGTCAGTGTGTTTATGTAGTGCTATAGGGTTTCCTTTCGGTACTTCCGGGTTATGTTATACCTCATCGAAAATTTTTCAAAAACCAAAAAAGTGGCCAAAAATGCATTTCAATTTCGATTCCCTACCCCCGCTCTGCTCAAATGAATTGGACGCTGCTGTATTTCTGCAAAATGCCGGCATCTCGTTGATTTATGCCCCCCGTCTGACTCATTTTATGAATTAATTGAATTTTATTATTTTTTCATATTTTCGAAAAAGATATTTTGTCAAAGGTATGATCAGATGACATCAGATGTCAAAACCAATGTCATATTCGTGATCGGCACCCTTGAAAACCCTGAATTACGAATTTTAAAAATTTTCGAGGGGGTGTAACATTACCCAGAAGTACCTTCCTTTCGAACTAAATCCTTGTTTGGTTTAAATTAGGGTTGTACGGGACCGGGACTGGTACTGAAAAAAAACGTACAAATGAGTACCAGTGCCCCGGTTTTGGCCGGGTCCCGGTCCCGCCCCGGTTTTTGCCCCGGTTTTCCCAGCCAAAAAAGCCCCGGGTTTTCAACCTAAAAAGTCCCGGTCCCGGTTTTTGTTAAAAGTCCCGGTCCCGTACAACCCTAGTTTAAATTAACAGTGGTCTCTTATTTTTTAACATTTTTTGAGGCACGTAGAAATTAAAATTTTTAAAGATTGCTGATGGCTGCAATTTTCCGACAAATAATAATGTTTTTTTGAACATAATTGTATCGTAATAGTGTTTAATCATTCGTATCGCATTTTGCTCAAAAATCGTATTATGCATTTAATCGTATTGTGAAGTGTCCGGCTCGGCACGTCAATGGACGACTCAACATAAAAATGATAAAATCGGAATTTGCAACTTTAAAAAAATCGAGTACTTTACTTTTATATATTAGTCGAATCAGGAAAAACTGCCGTATTCGCAGAAAATTATCGATGCAATGTGTTGCCCATAAAATCTGTTTTACGCTGGTTTTTCACACTGCTGCGTCTAATGAAACTTACAAAATTTTTACATGGTGTACTCTATTTGCTATCCCCTCCAATTGCCGCCCCCCCCCCCCTGCTGGAGGGGTAAAATTTATAAAATTTTCTGAGACTCTATGTTGTAGCCGAACATGAATTTAAGCCGAATTCGAATTCGGCTAGTCGAACTTGAATTGAACTTTGGCGAGCTTTGACAAACATTGATAAGCATGAGATTTAGAAGTTCAAACACGAGATTAAGTTCTTGCAAGGTGTTCTAAATCATGACTCGAACAAGTCTGCACAGTTTCGGTTTCTTTTCAGCTTTCGGTTTTTCGGGTTTTTTGCTTCTGGTTTCGGATTTTAGGTTTTTTCACTTTAGCCGCATCACAACTACCGGCATGAATGGACTTGAAAATGTCGCTTTGCGACCTGCGACCTGCATACAAAAAGCAGCCCAAAGCATCTTTTTTTACCAATAGTGAAGCGATGATGACTTTTCTGAAAAAAAGCAAATGCATAAATTAGTGGCAGTACAAATTACATTCATTTTTTGTGTGCTCTATTCTATCCCATAATTTGCGGGGAACGAATGCTAAGGCCAACAATTTTTTTTTGGATGATCGGCCGTTGTGTGACGGACTCGACAAAAATGAACAGTCACCACACTTTTATCATTGCAAAAAATATGTGCTGAATAATTTTTTCTGTGGTCGACGGGGGGATAATTGTTGGACTAAATGTGATTTTATTCATTTTGTTTTATTCATTCGATTTTCAATGTGTGGGTTGTTGCCCCCGCACCTTTGGTGGGTGGGCCCTGAAAATCAGAATCCGAAAAATCCGACTTCCGAAAATTTGAATCCGGAAAATCCGACCCAAGCGTAAAATACACTTTCTGTGGAAATCAGACAACCAGAAAACCCGGCACAAGCATTGGATTAGGTGTAAGGTATGTGATGTTCAAACTCCACCGAAAAAAATTAAATTTTACTTGAAACCAATCAATTTTGATTCTTTCTGTACCCATTCTTCAATATTGATTCCTTCCAATTTTTAAATTTCCAGAGGTCGAATGAATTGAATTTGAGTTTGCGTACTTAACCACCAAGTTTTTTTTAGCTTCAAGGAAAGGGCTTGCCGAATTTTCTTGGGTTTACCGAGTCCTTCATCACATACAGTAAATACATGAGTTTCATTGGGGTGAATCCGCTTCGCTCATTTATCTTATTGCTGAATTGATTGGTCTTCAATCGGAGGGGGTCATCAAATGAGGGTAAAGGGGTTTCTATTAGAGGAAATACGGTATTGGTTCCTGGTGTCGGATTAGTCATATTTTATGTTTGTGTCGAATTTTTTATCCGGCCCCCAGTTTTTATAATTGCGGTTCTACCGTCGGTATGTGTTTTCATGAATCCTGGACGCTTGACAACAAAAAAAAGGCGTAATATACCACTTTTGATTCAGATTTGCCATATTTTATTGGAAAACCAACAAATTTCTATTTGTTTACGAGAATTTTATTCGTTGCCCATAAACAAGATATGTTGTACCGTTTGCTTTTCGTCGTGTCACTGTTCTCTGTGTTTGCCTTTTTCGCTTTTGGTGCTAAGCCACGGCAGAATAAAACGTAATTTGGGCTACCCGGGCCCTAGAAAATTAATTCCTTTCTATGGGGCAGGACTATGCATATTATTACTCCGGCAAAAACCCGGGGGGGAGGGGGTTGAGAGGGCTTCAATCCCCCCTCGAAATGATTTTCCGTCGGCGCCTGTAGGCACCGCAGGACCCCTCTAAAAATCACTGACCTATAAAGCAAAATAAAAGATCTTCGGCCAAAAGAATTTCTGGGAAATACACCCCTAAAGATTGACTCTTTTTATTTCAGCCCCCGCCCCCTTCCCTTTCCCGGACCCAAGTTCTGGTTACGCCTTTGGTTGTGGCAGAGATTAGGGATAAAACCCCGGGGCTCTATTACAGGGATAGGCCTATTGTGTGTACAAAGGCATTTTCCTTTGTTCAGTCAAAAACAACCTGTTGGCGTTGATGGTAAAAAAAGAGCGGATATGATACCGATCTTAAAAATGGTCGGCGGGGATGGCACAAAGGTGGAGATGAATGAGACAGAGCGCTGCTACGTGTGCAATTCGGCAACAACGGGCGAAGAAGAGTGCAAGGCGAACGACCACGCCAAATTGAAGCCGTTCATCAAAGTTGGTGTTTGTTGGCTGCTGGTAAAGAGCACTCAGAGGGTTTACGGTATCGGTATACCGCGGTATGTATACCGAGCGTTAACATACTATTTGAAAATTTCGGTAACTTTCGGTTTTCGGTTTGGGTATTATACCGAATGGGTGTACCGATTTTAGCAAATTTGAAAAAGATATAACCAGAGAATTTAAGCTATCGCCAAAACTTCAGCGCTCAAATGTCCCGTTCCTTTTTTGGGAATCTTCTGTCCGCAAGGACCGGAATCCCGCACCCACTTTTGAAATCCCGGCTCTCGAAATTCCATTTTAATTATTTTTTTGATTTTTTTTGTGCCATCGTCCCCAACACTGTAACCATTTGTGCACAATTTTACAGCATTGTCCGCCGCTCTTCCTGTACAGTGTTTATGAAAATGACTCGTCGACGCTGGCCACGCCCATTTTCGATGGGACCAAAATGAAGGCGTGCCGAAAGGTGAGCCAAATGGTGGGCGACGAGACGGCCACTGTGCGCGAGTGCGCTTACACGGGCGGTGTGATGAACGGACGAAGGCACACCGGCAGCAAAGGCGTGGGAATGATCATCGACCAATGCTTCAATGACCCTAAGGCGCGTTTATCAGGGGACACCTACTGTCACTGGCCGGATTCCCCACATTTTTGGACATTTTGCTCTCAGATCGGACATTTAGTTTGGCCAAAAATGGGGGGAGATCCAGAATTTTTTTTAACACAATCCGTCCGCGGTTCAATTTGGAGAAAATGATAAGATATTCAAATTGTGTAAATATAATCGAAATTTAAGGGAAGTTCACTAAAACGTTGAATCTTTGCTTTAATTTTTGAAAAAAAGGTTGTATTGGTAGAGCCACCCCTTTCAATAACCCCCCCCCCCACCTTTGAAGGGGTTGGATATAGAGCCCCCGGGAGCGTTTAATACTAGGCAAGACGCCGTCTCCTTTTTAAGGGGTCTTACCAATGCCCTCAAGGCATTTCCCCTCATTAGAACCCGTGGGTTCTCTAAGAACAACAGTGTTTTATACCGTTTTTATTAAAAAAAATACTATGGACTGGGGTTTAGAATAATCGGGGGCCCCCGGTTTTCGGTTAGGCCAGTTTTGCGACCCCCGGGTTTCGATTTTTAGTCCAAAAAAGCCGGATTTCGGTTCGGTTAGCCGATCTCTCTCAGCCCTAACAAATGGACCATGAATGGCACATACCTCATCCACTTCCATCATTATTTCTCGCTGGAACATTTTCCAGGCACCGTTACCGTGCAACTTTGCCCACCCGCGCCACTTGTCGGGCGTCGTCGTTTCGGGCGGCGCTGTGCTTCTTCTCTCAACGGCGATTTATGCAATGTTTGGCGGCGCTTTTTAGAATTTGACAGAATATTATATATAAATATATACATTTTTTTTGTATGTAATAATTATTTTCACTCTTTTGTGAAGCATAATTAATTGATTAATTGTTACAATTTTTTCTACAAACATTTTACGCAATAAATTGAATAATTATTTGAACATTATGTACAATAATTATATTATGACACTTTGGAATATAATTATTAGTGAGGCACCGAAAGAGAAAAAACCCGAAAACTGAAAATCAAACTCGAAAACCAAAAATCAAACCCGAAAATCGAAACCTAAAGCTGAATTTTCCATTTGTCTGCTATTTTTTAAAATTTTGATATTTGCTCTTTTTGAAATTGCCGGGTTTTTGGGTTTTTTGCCGGGTTTCCTGTTCTCCACTCATTTATTTGAATTTTATTAAACATTTCGCCAAAATTTAACAAAATTTTTCAATTTTTGCCTTAAAATATCACTATTTTTTCAAAAATTTTCCTGGCGGCGCTTATCGGCACCGCCGCACCCTCCCTTACCCAAAAATTTGGCTTTTTTTGTTTTTAAATTAAAACAGTTTGATTCACTATTTTAAATCAAATTCAATTCAAAAATTTCTTGCCAAAATGCTCACAATTATTTTCTATCATTGCCAAATTTGCTCAAACAGGTGAAAAGTGGTGATAAATATATTGTTTAAATGTTTTTGACGTTTTTTACAGTGAACAATTGACCTAAAAAAATTGCCGGGTTTTTTGCCGGATTTTTGAAAATTTTTGCCGGGTTTTTGCCGGGTTTTTGAGTGCCCGGCCCGTTTTTTTTTTGACTTTACTTAACTTTTCACATTACGATTTACACGTATTTTGGAAAAATTTTGATGGGTGAACCCTCGATTTAATCCATTTATTTTGCTTAATCCTTTTTTTCATTTGATTATTTTTTATCGTTTTCATTTATTTGCTAAAATGGCGGCATCATCATCAGCGTTCATGCCGAAAATGATGCTAATCGTCCTGGTGCTCATTGACATTGCAACAATTTGCTTGTTCTTAACCGCCGATCGTCCACGATTCAATCCAGCAAACGCCCCAATTGGAGACGTTAAAGTTTTTGCTGTGCATTTTGATGGCCAAATAGTTAATAAATATCAAGATGTTGGAAGGCAAATGTTTACTCCTTCTAAATCAAAAGGAGAATTCAAATACAGCGATGAAGAACTGAAAAAAATACGACGCGGTAGTTCTCATGATCCTCGATTGTACGAACGCCATGAATACGATATGAATGAGTTTACGCAGAATGGATATGAAATTCAAGGTGAAAATTATTATTCTTTTTTTCATAAATACTATCAGTAATTTATTTTATTTTTATTACTAGGGTGTCCAAAAATTGCGCTATAAATTAGGAAATATGTGCATAAAATATGTATAAAAAATTTCAAAATATGCACAAAATCCCCAATATGCGAAAATATGCAAAATATGCGAAAATATGCAAAATATGCATATAAAAGACCATCATAGAAGCTTCAAACCAATCTAAAAACATGTTTTTTATGCTTTAAGCCACTACAAGTTCAGGAAAAAATATGGGTAAATATCGATCATACGGTCCAGAGCCAAAATTGCATAAAACCATTTTTATATGGTTTCTTAGGCGCTAAAAACGATAAAGCGATCAAAAAAAGACGATTGGGAAAAGCATTTAAAGATGTTTTTGAACCGGTTTAAAGTCGTGAAAAATGTGTAAGAAATGACCTAAACCCAGCTCAAACACATTCAATCCCATACAAATTTAGCATCAATCGACAGCTCTCGACGAGACAAATCGATCTAGATCAGTTTCAACTCGGTACAAAGTCATTTGAGCACTGGCCAACTGAGTCTCAGCGAAAATTGGACTTTTCATTACCAATAATCAAAACAGCAGTCAAGGGCAACCTATCAAAAGTAATGAGTTTCTTGGTTTCCTGCTGTTTTGATCATTGGTACTGAAAAGTCCAATTTTCACTGAGACAGTTGGCAAGTGCTCATATGGCTTTGTATCGAGTTTAAACTGGTCTAGATCGATTTGTCTCGTCGAGAGCTGTCGATTGATACCAAATTGCATGGGATTGAATGTGTTTTGGCTGGGTTTGAGTCATTTCTTACAGCATTTTTCACGACTTTAACCGGTTCAAAAACAGGTTTAAATGCTTTTCCCAATCGTTTTTTTGATCGCTTTATCGTTTTTAGCACCTAAGAAACCATATAAAAATGATTTTATGCGATTTTGGCTTTGGACCGTATGATCAATGTTTTCCAAAATATTTTGCATATTTTGGACGCCCTAATTATTACCCAATACCCGGAATGGAAAATGTTTGTCCAGCCCGGCAAAGTTTTTTCGGCAATAAACCCAAACCAATCACTCTCCTTGAAGCGTAGTCACTAACCATTAGGCCACTACTGAGAAACACTATTGTCTTGTTTAAAATAAAATGACCAAATTACACACAAATAAAAAGCCCGAAAAATATGTATATTATGTTGTACCCGATTTCTAATGGGTACATGATTTGAAATTCGAACGTTGGTGAGTTCTGTCAAACATATCCTAAGCCAGTTGAAAGCCGAAACTAAGAAAGGGATACGGTTCTTCAACGCAATCGAAAAAGTCTATAAAATTTTAGGTTTTAATGTTCATGTGAACATGTTCATTAAATTGAACAAACAGCTAAGATCATTTAAAACTTTTGAAAAAATTTGTTCGATGTCGGGTGAACACTGTCGAAATGAGGTCTTAAATCATATCCATAAACAATTAGATGATGTTCGGGTGTAACATGGTGTTCGTCAGAACTCACAATTGTTTTGATTCAAATCACCCGATTAGAAATCGGGTGATTTGCAAATCGGGTTCAACACATACAAATAGGTACAATATATAATATTGTATGTATGTAGAAAAATCCCAAATATGTAAATAAAAGTCCCAATTTTATAAGCATATGACAAAAAAAGTTGTTGCTTTTCTTACAATTAGACTAAGTGAAATGCAGGAAAAATATACATATATTGACATAAAATTAGCATTCCTAATAATATACACATTTTTGCATGTTTATTTCACCCGAAATTTTTAGGTTTCGCTATTCACAAGGAAAAGTTTGTGCTTGTGTGGACTCTGGTCAAAAAAGTGATGCCAACTGTTGGTGACGTGATCACGCTCCAGTAGAAGCCGTCGCCACGACAACAAAAAACTTTTTTTCGATTCACATAAATTACAAATTACCCAATGGATTTAGCGAAACATTGCAACAAGAGCTGCTCAGAGTCTCGGTTCATAGTCGACAAACTTCTTGGTTTTTTAAAGGGTAAATCGGTCTCGATTGTTGGTGCCAAGTCTCGTCTCTGACCCCTTTTCTCACTCGGAAAATTTTGCATCTCGAGCAGCTCTATTTGCCACGTACTAACATTTCTGTCTGGGGCCCTTTTTACTGCTGCTGACCACGACACTGGGGCTTTCAGACACGAAACCGGAAGCAAAAAAAATCCGAAGCCAATGTCGGGTCACTAAATTTTTTAAAAATTATCAATTTTAAATATTGAAACCAGATTCCGGATTATCCAGATTTTTCTGGGGTCCGGAATCCCAGTTCAGGATTCCGGACTTTCATTTTCGGCATCCGGTTCCATCCCTGCTACACACCACACATTATTTCTCCAACACTTCTGCTGCTGTTTTGTCTCTATTTCCCCTAGCGTTGGGAAATAAAAATCCTCTGCCATTGAGAGGATAAGGGATGCACGACGACCCAATGCCTCAATCTGTTCAAAAATGCTTTTTTCCTATACGGTTGGTCACCCAGGGATCTATGTCCCTCAAACATTGTTGAGTATCTGCCAGAAATCAGATCGATCCCATCTGTTTTGCCCATTGATTCCTGAGTTTTCACCCGAAGGGTTGGGGACCATAATTCTGATCGATCCCTAATCTGATTTCCCTCGAAGGGTGGGGGACCAACCCAATGTATTTCCATCTTCCAATGATTGCTTTAATGTTGTCGCTTTTGCTTGTTTCCGTTAGTATAAAAACATTTTTGGTGGTAGAATAGCCTGTTTCTCGAATCTCGGGAAATTTTGCATCTCGAGCAGCTTTATTTGCCACGTACTAACATTTCTTTCTGGGGCTTTTTTTACTGCTACTGACCACGACACTGGGGCTTTCAGACACGAAACCGGAAGCAAAAAAAAACAGAAGCCAAGGTCGCGTCACTATTAGAGATCGGAATTTTGAAAAAATCAGGATCAGGATTTTTAGGATTTCAGGATTCGGACCCTGGTTTGACCAGGATCCTGATCCAGATTTTCTCCCGAAAAAAACAGGATCCTGATCCTGTCCGATCTCTAGTCACTACTACACACCACACATTATCCCCGTTGATTCCTGCCTGATCGATCCCCAATCTGTTTTCCTCCGAAGTGTTGGGGGACCAACCCAATGTATTTCCATGTTCCATTGGTCGCTTTAATGTTGTCGCTTTTGCTTGTTTCCGTCAGTATAAAAACATTTTTGGTGAATGAATTTTGTTTGAGGATTAATCAACTACCTAAATTTTGTATTTAAAAGGGCCAAATGACACTTTGCAACCATTTGCACTTTGTCACTTGGCATTGCCCCTTATTGCTGTCAAGTCCATGGATTTATGCCATGACGAAAAATTTATTATGATCTTTATCATAATTATTCATTTAATCACCGGACAATTTATATTTCAAGAATTCATAACAAATTTCTTTGGAAAAATTCATAAATAAAAATTAGGTAAATATCATTTGATAGAGAGTGATTAAAAGATTACTGTTATACTACAATTCTACCTATTGATTCTGTCCCATTTCAATTTTAAAAAATGAAAAAATCCACGCAGTAAATAAGTCCCAATATTGACAATTCTTGACATTTCACTTTTTAATCTAAATTCTTTTGCGCTTTATCCAATCAATAATTGGTCGTGCTCCTCCAAGACGCTTTATCTTTTAGTCAGCTTTTATTTGCAATCAATTTCCGTACAAGTCAGGCCAGGTTTGAAGTAATTCACATCATACTCATTCGACTTTTGGATCGTTCGACTTTTAGATCGTTCGACTTTCAGACCATTCGACCTTTTGTGGACCATAGCGCCTTTCTCGTCAGTGTTCGCTTGCCATTTTGCACTCCGTGCTGCAGAAGGGATGTGTTTGTTTGAGCAAAAATTTCTCATTGGACAACGGCTTGCCACAACACATGCATCTTAAACAAAAAAAATTTAAATTAGTAAATTTTAAATTAGACATTTTGTCTTAAATTTGTTTCCATTTGGGCATGAAAAAGGAAAGTGCCCATTTGTACGAAAATCCTTCCCCAATGGGACGACATAATAAACCTTTTCTTTTTTGGCTAAAACACACCCCGGCATTCCAAAAATGATCGCGTCAATTTTTAAAACATTTATGATGAGACACCAATAAAAAGGGGGGGGGTGGGGCTCTAAAAGGCCACCTATTCAAAAATTCGTCCAAAACATTAATTTTGAGCTAATTGAAAGTGAAATGCCACCCGGAATTGAATGAAGTGAAGTCAGGTGAGATATTGTTAGGTGACAATTTTAATTGATTTTAAATAAATTTAAAAAAATAAATTATTGCTTAAAGCAGCGTCCATCGGCGTGCCAATGCATCTCTCCATAGCTCACGCGCTGATCAGAAGGCGCAATTTTGGCGTTGCATGTCAAACATTTCTTAAAATGACGTTGAAATTAGGGTTGTGCCCGGTAAAATTATTGACTTTTTAGAAAATTCAGTAACCCTAAAAACCGGTAATCACCAGTACCGGTTTGGTAAAGCTGAAACCCTTATTTTAAATACATATAAGCACTCAATGGAAAACTTTTTTTTTTGCACATTTCAAAATTAAATTAATAAAATCAAAGATAAACGCTTGTTGAATCAAAATACACACAATAGGATTTCGGCCGGATTCGAACTGGGATTTCAGATTCAAGGTCTTTCTTCTGGATTTATACGGATTTGAAATAGAACCACAGGGGTTCTATAAGAAGGAGTGAGGCAATATTTGCAAAAATTAATAAGCAGAGATTTGGACTGAAAAAGATAACTATAGAACGGATAGAAGGGTCGATCGGTATTTTTCGATAATGTCGAAAAAATATCGTAACCGAAAAGCTGAAATTTTCTCGGTTGGTATTTTTTCGACAATAAACGAAACAGAAAAAAACGAAAAAACACCTCAAAAAAAACCGTATTGTTCGATCTCTATTTATAACTAGAGCTGGGATTTTTAGTTGCTAAAAAATCCAAAATAGAGTAAAGACGTGAGGTCCCACTACCCAGTGCCTGAGCGGGATAACGGAGAGGAGATGATTTGGGGTCCCTTTCACGCGTCCGTAATTGGGCCCCGCAGGGCTTGGGAAGGGAAGGGATGGTGATGACAATGGCGTGGGTGCGCATCCCAGCCGGGGATCGGAAGATCAGCAGCCACGGATCGGCTTCGGACCAGGGTTGCCGCGGGTCGAGAAAAATATCGGGTCGGGTTTCGGGTCGGGTCGGCCGAAAAAAGTTCGGGTCGGGTTTCGGGTTAGCAAAAATCTCGGGTCGGGTTTCGGGTCGGGTCGGCTGAAAAAGCTCGGGTCGGGTTTCGGG
>JAKKIK010000542.1:0-28615 GCA_024500135.1 Heterodera carotae | reverse complement strand
GGATACCGGTTCGGTTTCGGTTAACCGAGACGGCCGGTTTCGGTTTCGGTTCGGTCGGTTCGGTTTCTAAGAATTTCTAGAAACCGACAACCCTACTTATGAATGTGTGGTCACAGCAGAAGAAAGATGAGTGGCGTTGCGTTTTGTTCAAATAACAAAAGCGTCACGCCTTTTAGTGAAGAAAACACACAAAGAAAGACCAAAGTTTTGTATGGGCCGCTAAAAACAAAACAAACAAATAAATAAAATTGGTGATGATCAAATTAACAGTGAGGGGACACTTTTTAAATGGCCACTTTTAAATTGGGGGAGAAGGCCTTTGTTTCTTGCCACGAGCAAAGATTACGAAACATTTTAAACAAAGAAAAAAACAAACAAATAAGAAGCCATTTTAAAATACTAAGCGGTTAATGAAGAGATGATGATTCATTTTCTTTTCAAATAAAAAATTTTTGTCTCGATTTTTCAGTGAATGCGTCGTTATAAGGACACATATTTTTGTAAAAAATTCGATAGGAATGGGGTGAATCATTTAATTTAATTAAAGTTTGTTTTTGATACATTATTTCCTGATTGATTAGGTGCAAGTTTATTGTTAGGGTAGCCCGGGATCAGGACAGTCCTGGCTTTTCTACCGGAATTTCCCGGTTTTTTCCAAGGTTTTCGCTGTAATCCAAAAATATAAATTATTGTTAAATTAATTATTATTCTTCAATTTTATGTTGCTAATCATTTTTAATTTTAGCTTAATTAAAAATGCATCTTTATCAGTGATAGTGACAAAAAACAAACTTTGGTTTTCACACACTTTGCATTCATCAGAATGAACTTTGATCAAATCGTTCATCAGAGTCAGTCAAACTTTTGCCATAATAACAGAGACAAAAGGTGTCACAAAAAATAATGAAATGAATAGTTAAAGTTAGGCTTTATTACAGGGGGCTCTATTGGGGGCAGTTTTATTCGAGTGCTTTACTGGGAGCGCTTACTCATTTTTCAACCCAAATCTTACCTAACTACTAATTGTGTTTTCATTTCTTTTTTTGAGGGGCAGAGAGGGAGGATACTTCAATATTGAACCCCCTTTAAATGTGGCTCTATTTTTATAGGGGGGGGTTTATTTGAAGAGGTGGCTTTTTAACAAAAAAACAATGAGACTCACAATATCAATACAAATTGATAAATTTATTCACAAAATTGCAAAATATAGTTCCAATACATACATGCTAATTATAATTACTATTATCTATTGGCATTAATAGTGTAAAAAAGATGATCGATCACACATTTTATTGAGAATATGAAA
Source organism: Heterodera carotae (assembly GCA_024500135.1). Classification (NCBI taxonomy): domain Eukaryota; kingdom Metazoa; phylum Nematoda; class Chromadorea; order Rhabditida; family Heteroderidae; genus Heterodera; species Heterodera carotae. Next base: position 27,309 of record JAKKIK010000542.1, on the reverse strand, counting down.
AATAAAAATAGTAGTAAATAATCAAATTGTGTAACTTTATCAAATTGTAATAAAATGGGGTAATAGGTAAATTATTGTTTTTTTTGCCGCTTATCTGGCGGCACATAATGTGTACCCCTCGGGCTCCAATCGTTTGGCACATTTGACGGCATGCTCATTCTGGAACACGTGCTCCTCGTCAAACAGACGTTGATTTCGAAGAATGCAACTGCAATTTGGTTGAGGGGAAAGAAAGGATATTAAAAAATAAACAAAATTGAAAAAAAATGTAAAATCGAACTCAATGCAAGTGGTTGAGGCTGAGTCGGCACCGGCATCATCCCTCTGCAGCTTACAGTAGAACACAAATTCGTCATCCTTAAAATTAGTATGGGATTTAGTTTCTCCCCGATAACTGATATTTTTGGGCTTTTCACCGACATCTCCGAAATCCATACATTTTTGGCACTTTTTCCCAACTACGGCTTCATCGACTTCGACATTTCAAACCCTGGCATCCTTGACCTCGACATCTCCAACCTCCCCAGATAAATGGGAGAGAAACCCCAATTAAATATTTTAAGCGATTAACGAATATTTTAAGCATTATTATAATAATTAGTATTATGGCAATTAAAAAATTTTGGTTTTTGGACCTGCCAATACAATCCGACATTGTAACGAGTGCCGTCAAATATGCATCCAACAGGAACCATGCGAAAAGCGTCAAAATGTTTGTGCTGGCATTCATAACTGTAAATTGGAATATAATTTTGGATGGTTTAAAATGTCATGACAAAAGGCCAATTTTCGGCAAAATGTCGCCAAAAAACTAACGTTGTCAGATTGGTGTCAATCGCATCGCCAACATTCAGCGTTTTGTTGCTGGACGCGTCATAGCAGCCGCCAAGCCAAGCATTCTCTAACACGCATTGCCACCAAATTTGTTTCTAAAAATTTTAATTTTAAAATATTAAATATAATTCCATTTTCTACCTCATTGTCCACCCAACTCTCGCCCGGCAAATATGTCTTGTCCAATTGACCGTCCGGCACACATCCAATCACTTGTCGTCTGGCATTGTCCCCAAACGGTACACATTTCATACGGTAACGGCCTGATTGGTAGGTGCCGTTCAATGCCAACCGTTTTCTGTAATAAATTTCAATAATGAAAATAAAAAACCAAGACGCTTAATTTTCTTAAATAGAATCCCCGGGACTCTATTTTTCATGCTCCAATAATGAAATTTTTATTGGAGGGTGACTCGATAGAGTAAGGGAAGCTTCAAATAGATGTAGGAGAGGCGTTTCAATTATGGGTTTTACCCTTTTTAGGGGGGCCTATAATGGAGGATAGCTTCTAATGATTAGGGGGCGAGGATTTTTCTAGAAGAAGCATACAAATTTGATTAGCAATAAACTTGCCCATTCTCATCAGTACAACCAATTGTCACCAGCTTTCCGTCTTGGCACTCATACCACACAATGCCACGCTCAACCTGTTAGATTAGAGCAATTAATTAGGTACCAGTGGATTTAATTTAAAAAACCACCTGTTCCCCGCTGGAAATCCATCGTGGTGTGTCGTCCCCGTTTTGGTCCGTCCAACAATCGCTGTCATTGTGCGCAATAAATTTTGTCGTGTCCACCACTTTTCCGGACGAAACATCGCTGGATGCTGAACTGCTGGTGCTGTCATTTTTGGCATTTTGGCCATCCGCCACCAACCCGCCAGAAGACGCAAGCGGCACATTGGCTAAGAAAAAAATAGCAAATTATGATCTCATTCCATAGATCAGAAAATATGTATTCGTCTGTATTACCTCGGATTATCCGATAGATAAAGTTTTTCTCGACCCTAGGCCCGAACCCCAGAATTTTCGAGTACCCAATTTATTTCGAGGGGTGGAATATATTAAAGGGGTATTGTGTTCTGACTGATTAGACTATTCTGTAAATTCTTTTTGGTACCTTCATGTCCGCCCAGTTCACCGCCAGCCACTTCTGATTTGAGTCCCGAAAGTCCGGCCTCCTCATCAGCACGATGCTGATCAGTTCCATTGACACCACCATCTGCAATCAGTTCCGCCGCTTGCTCCGTGTTGGTGGCATTCATCGCGGCATTTTGATCACTTGGCGCTGGTACTACATTCGCTGCTTGTGCTTGTTGTTGCTGATCAGTTCCATTGATGATCATTTCACGCGGCTGATCGGCCATGGTGGCATTCAGCGGCGCATTCGGATCACTTGGCGGTGGTACTACATTCACTGACTGTGCTTGTTGTTGCTGATCAGCAGTTCCGTTTCCAATGTCAGCTGCGATGGTTGTGTCCAATGTCGGTTCAACAGTGGCATTGATCGTCGTGTTCTGATCACTTGGTTGTTGCTGATCAGTAGTCACATTGGTGGTGATCAGTTCCATCGTCGGTTCAACCGTGGCACTGAGGGTCGCGTTCTGATCACTTTGTTGTTGCTGTTCAGTAGTTACATTGGTGCTGATCAGTTCCATTGTCGGTTCAATGGTGGCATTGAGCGTTGCGCTTTGATCACTTGGTGTCGCTGTTACTTGCTGTTTGTTTTCCTGATCAGCAACAACACTTGTATTCTGTAGAGGCATAATGTCGCAGAGCGTTGTCGACACTCTCGTCATGATCAGTACCAAGCAGCAAGTCGCTAACAGGTGGACAATAGTCATAATGTTACAAATGTTAATTATCTACAAAAACAATAGTAGATAAAAGGAATGTTTAATTATATTAAATATGTAGGTTGTATAATTATTAATAATTTTTATTTTTTAAATATAATCTTGTTGATTTAAGCAAAACACGGGGACACCTTACTAGGCCACAATTAAAAAAAATAAATTGCAATAATATTATAAAGTATGGAGCCTTTTTAAAAACCGAGTCACATCCGTCAAATCCAATCCATGCCAGAAAAACTCCGGGGTTTTAATTTATAAAAATTTTTCCACCGAGGTCCACCCTGATGGTCTCAATGCCCCCGATTTCCGAAATTTTTGCCCCTGCTGGAGGGGCTTAAGCTTACGGAAAACAACTCTATGGGGCAATAAGTTTAAGCAAAAACAACAAAAATTGTTGTTATTTAAGCGAATTTTGGGAAGGTGGGTCTCATCACTATGAACAGTGAGTGAGTGAGTGAGCAAATGAATGCAACTGACAAAATATAATGCCATTTAACAAAACGGAATATTTAAATAGTATTGTAAACAATACAATAATGGGGGAGCAATGAGTGGGTAGTAGCGAGGGGGCGGGTGATAATAATACCCAAGGCCTGGCTTCAAACAAAAATTTTTTTTGAAATTTTTAAAACGGTTCCACCAAATTTTTCCGAGACACAAGGAGAGGCAAATCAGCAGCAGTATCAGCAGTCATCAAGTTGGGTGTGGAGTTGAAGGAGTATCAATGAGAGTTCATTGTTTGCGCGACTTTTGCTTGCCAATATTTTGTTGCAACCGATGCGTCGTCGCCGGCGGGCAACCAAAAAATTTACGCGTTTCGCATTACACATGTTTTATTCATTCATTCATTTATTTGGAACAGTCGCGGAAGAAATATGTCACATTTAGCGATGTTTGTGTAAAAAGCGCGTAGTAATAAAAACCAAAACAATATATTAATTAAATGTCAAAAAGTAAATTAATTTAGATTTACGGATGGAAATTTTTTGACCATTTAAAATTTAAATTCATAAAAATGCATTGAAATTTTCGTTGTTTCCTTATTAATACCTTTTTTGTGTATTTTATTCATTGCATAAAGCCTCTATTGGAGTACATTTAGGCATTTTCACCTTTTTTAACTTGTAATTGTCTGTTCACGTTTTCAAAAAATATTCCAATAAAAATTTTTTTTTTTTTAATCTTTAAATGCACCCAAAAACCTTTAACAAAATAAACAGAAAATTCATACTTTTTAACCTCTATTTTAGTAGTTACAATTTGGTATAATCTTATTTAAAATTATAATTTTTAATTTAGTTTTACCAGCCCTATTAAATTCGAAAGTTTACATTTTTGAATTCTGCCTTTTTATTAATTTTATGTTAATTTACTTTATCATGTTTTGAACATAATATTACTTATATATTTACTCATCTTCCAATTATTTAATAATTATTTGCGAAATAATATTATTTATCCATTTTTTGGTAATTCGCTTTATGGTAAAACAACAATTTAATTGTTTTATTACCTAGTTCCATTTTTTTCAACGTCTTCCGTCGATCTCCTCAATAAATTTGGGCGACCACTTGTTTTTTGCTTCCATAATTTTACGCGCACATTTCATTTTTTTTTCAACGAAAAAGCGACCACCGAAGTAAAATGAATGTGAACAATGCGGACGACGAACACCATCATCATAACAAAACAACACATTACGTGTCAATGTGAATGAATACAAAAAATGTTCGCCGACGGGGCCCCAAAATCGTCCGTCCGCCGCATTTTCGTTGTCATGGAAGCATTTTTCATAAAACATTTTTTAGGCTTTATGTCTTATTTAATTGGTTTTTTTTTGGCATTTTTGTTCACTTCTTGTGATTGATGGGGCTGATGAAGCAGCAGCGGGTTCGGAGTGCGCGAGAAATGCGCGACAAAATTTGAACAAAAGAATGCCCTCCACCCTTTTTTTTGTTGGAGACAAAATTACACATAGGCAAAAGGAGGAAAGAACAATGAATGATGATGGATGCAAAATCGGTCTAATTAGTAAATTTAAATTAATTTATTTATTATTTAAATTATATTAGCATAAATTAAATAATTCAAAATAGGCGCTTCATCCATCTAAGACCCTTTGTTGGGGTGGACTGTAGGATGTCTGGGTAAAGATAACAAAGTCATAGGGATGAAGCCCAAAAAGGTCGGATTCGGGCAAAAATCCTTAATTTAATCTTCTTCGAGATATATAATTAAGGGGTCGAATAGAATTCAAAATATTAACCTTTTTTTCAACAATTAAATCCTCCACAATATTGATTTTATCCACATTTGTCGGCCCCCAAAAGCACACATAAAGTGCGGTCCAACTTTTGAAAAAGTCAATAAAAGCACTAAAAAATAAAACAAAAAAAAAGAAGTTAATCGAGCTAAAAGCCTGGGGCTTAAATGCCAATTCAACCCGAAATAAGCATTTGCCATTGTTGTGGGTTCATAAGTTAGCCATTTCGCTAAATGTAACAATTGTATTTAAATTTTTTAGCATTATCAAATTAAAAAAGTGTCAATTTCTGTGGATGGACGACAATAATTTACGTCAATATGTGTGTATCTAAATTGAATTTTTTTAATTCCTAAAACTAATTTTTCTTTTAGGAACATCTAAGGCCCGGAGCACCAAAAGCTGCGCCAATTCATCAACCAATTTATTGCTACATTTGTGGGCGACAATTTGGCTCTAAAAGTATTGGTAAGCAAAATTTAGTTCTTTTTTCATAAAAATTTTAAATTTTTGTAATTAAATTTTAAAATAATTCAAAAAAAGAAAACATTTTTCCTCTTCTGAAGGCACACTCGAATTAACATCTAACCTCCTTCCAATAGAACCCCCTTACCTTTTTGGGATTAATTGATAAGTAAAGACTTCCGTTAATTTCCAATTTTTTTGGAAATTTCATCTTTAAACCTGAAGTTATTAAGTTGTCCGTTAAGTTTTGTCGTTTTTGTTTTTTGACTGTTTACCAAAATTTTCAAAATAAATCTTAAAAACTTATATCATTGGATATATCTAAGTCTTCTCTATCGAATGGCAGTGCATTTTTAATCAATTCTGACTATTTTTGATGGAGATATGACCAAATATGTTGGGTAGGTAAAAAACACATTTTTGGCCATAATTTCGATGTCATTGAAGCTATACAAATGTTTGATATGCCAAAAGATAGAGCTTTCAAAACTCTATTATATGGCTCAATGTTCGCAGAAATCTGTTCATAAATAAAAAATTTTTCTTAACAAAAATTGTTTTTTGGCCAATTTCCCCAGTGTATCAGAAAGTCATTTAAACATGAACCAAATCAAAATTTTTTTAGTGATTTTGGCCTAAAAAGAGGATTAATGCTTATGTTTTTCGCTAGAAAGTTTTTGCTATCTGTGCTGGAAATGGGTCTTTCGGACACTGTTGTGTAAATTAATTTTTAACCCATTTTACCGACCCATACAAAATTAGCCATATCTCCAAGAATATTAGATTAAACTAGAATAAATCATTATTATTAGATAGAGGAGTGTTTCAGCTTCAAAATGATACCAAATATATATATTTATTTTTTTTCTAAAATTCATTTTTAAAAAGGGTTTTTTAAGCGCCGACGGAAACTTTTTTGCGCTTTTTTGTAAAAGTTGTTAAGAAAGTCGTTCTAAATTTCTTTTTATTTCCTTCCCTCTTTAAAGCTCCCCTCCCAATAAACCACCCGCCGATGATTTGTGAGGGGAAAGTGGCTGAAAAATAGTGCCCATGGGGCCCAATGTGGAAAATATTTGGTAACAAATTTTGCTCTAGGCATTCATCAGCCACAATGCTTGAAGAAATGGAAAATTCAAAATGAACTATTGCCAAAAGCACAACGCCGTCAAGCTCCTGAGCCACCAAAAATTATTCGCAAAGGTATTTTTGTTGACATGAATTAATAATCTTTAACCCAACATTAGTTTTCACGAAATTCACAATGAAATTTAATTAACCCGCGGCTTAAGCGGACAATACCATCGATGTTAGCGCAACAAATATGGCAGCTTATGAAGCATCATTGGCGCAGCTAATCCGTTGTGAGAATTGTGCCCGAAAATTTGCGCCCGAACGGCTTGAGGCAATTTTACATAAATTATTTAAATCCATGTGTCAGAATAGTACCATCTTTGACGTCGAATTCATCACCGATCCGAATTTTTCATCCCCTTTTCCACAAGGAAGCTTTATTCCAGGGGGGGCTCTATTTGAGAGCATGGATGGACGAAATTTTGTTTCGTTTTCGTTTCGTCCCCTTTTTCGTCACTTTTTTGAGTTTCGTTTTCGTCCACAAATTTTTTCGTTTCATTTTTTGTGTACAAAAATTTTTTTTCGTCCATCCCTGTTTGAGAGGTGACTCTATTTCAGAGGGCGGCTACCTATATTTTATCAATTATGTTATACACCCGGACTAGAACTCGAAAATGGGTTAAAAAAACTATTTTTAGGCTTTCAAAATGACATTTTTTGTACATTTGGCGAAAGGCAGTTGCGCCTCGATTAGCCCACATTCAATGGGAATACAGAAACCCCACCCTATGATAGAGCCCTAACCTTTTGGGAAAAGCCTACCCCTCATAATAGAATACCCCGCCTCTCTTTGAGGTGGATTAAAAATAGGATCCGAGGCCTTCATTTGAGGAATTTCGGTAATTTAAAGTCATGTTCCATTACCGCCTTATTAGGCACACCAACGTGCATGCACTAAGGAGCATCCCGGCGTGCCAATCATTGTCCATCCGGGCCAGCATCATCGTCAGCCACATTTGGCAACAAGTTTGGCGGCAAAGAAAGCCAAAAAATGATAAAAACGGATACAATTAGGGGGGAGGGGACATAAATATAAGTGTACAATATTTAAATGTAGTAAATATGTTTCGACATTATATTGTATTATTTTCCACAAAAGCATCTTTTTGGTCAAAATTCAATGCTACTCTTGTTTTATTAATTCGCAAAAAATTATTGATTTCTATGTTTTAAAATTAATTTAAAGGCAATTGCCTGTAAACAAGCAGATTGTTCTAAAAAAACAATTTATTTTTGCGAGTTAAAAATGCATTTATTAATCACTAAAAGATACAATTATTTTAAAAGTATTGCGTCACACAATCACTAGCTTAAAAATCGACGCTTCAATTAGAATGGACAATATTAGAATGGTCCCTTCGATATGTTGAACGTTTTAAGTATGCTTCAACGGGCGCTTCTATTGGAGGGGTTTTATATTAGAGGAAATACTGTATCTATAATCCTTTACTTCCAATTGTACAACGATGTACCGTCATTATTTGATCATTCTTTATGATGTCACTTTTTGGATGAAATTTTATCATTTGATCATTCATCATTTGATCATTCTTTATGATGTCACTTTTATGGTGAAATTTTCTGCTGCTGACGTGAAGCCATCACGGAATGAGGCCATTGCATTAGTCAAAATGGTTGTTTGTATTGTTTATATTAGGGGTTGGCAAGATCGGTTAACCAAACCAAAACCGAAGGACGAACCAAAAACCGGGGGTATCAGTTTTAAACTGATTTTGCCCAACCCTCAATCAGCTACAGCAAAAGTTTCTTAGCAATGAACTGATAAAATCGGATGATCAGCTACATCAAAAGTTTCTTGGCGGAGTTCTTAATCCATAAAAGATCGATCGGGACCCTTTGAGAGTGTGGTTGCTGTTATAAAGCATATGAAAAAGTTTTCGATTTATTAATTTTCAAAAAGCTTATGTCATTAACGTCCTCATATTTGTGCCCATTAAAAGACAATTCCCGGTCAAGAGTTTTAAAATAATTCAATTAGTTAATTTTCTTTAAAGAATTGAACAATCCTGGTTCATTCGAAAGCTCTATTGTTTAGAAGCTAGGTGTAAGCAGAAGCAAAGCGAAATAATCATCGCAAAAAAAAGTTACAATCAAAAGTTTTAAGTTCTCACAGGCAATACGGGACTAATCACAACCAAATATGCACTGGTAAAAATTAGAGTTTTCTCGTGATAAATTCGTAAAATCCAAAATGCTCAAAAATCCAATCGGCAACTTCGGATTTAAAATAACTGTTTTAATTCAATTAGTCAATTTTCTTGAACAGTCCTGGTTAAAAATTTGTGTCTCTTATTGCATTCCTGCTGGCAAACCCAATGGTCTCGGTTTTGGTGAAAAGTTTCGCTCCCGCTCAAACCAAGCACGAACTGCTGGCGTTAGGTCAAATTTCAATTACGAAAAAGTCAGAATTTAAGAATTATGAATATTATTTTCTAGCATCTTTTTGCGCTTAGATTCTGCTTACATATAGTTTCTAAACAGGTATAGCCTCCGAAAGATAACAAAATTCTAAAAATTGGATTAATAAAAAGTTACAGCCTAACAAAATTTACCGTCGTTCAGTTTCCCATCGGTCGGTTGACCTTACACGGCTCAAACTGATTACTGATCAGAATGCTGGCACATAACATTTACAATTTTAATCCGACTGTTTTACTTACATTACTTAATTTTGTTAATTGACTTAATTATTTATATTTTATTTATTTATTTGTTTATTATTTATATTTGGGCGCAGTTCTGCGCAGCGAAACAACAACAAATAATTACCCCCATCCATCCAATTATTATTTGCCCCATCAATTTTTGTGCTTTTATTACTACCTCTTCCAATTTCCAACACACATTTACCTATGTGATCAAAATTCTAGCAAATATTTTTTGAATTCTCTTTCGTCACAAAAACGTGTCATTAATTTTTATTTATTTTTGCCTATTTATATGTTATTTATAAATGTTTAAAGTTTTCAATTAATTTTCCATATCCACCGTGACCATTTTTGTATATATCCACAAATTATAATGATCGTCAAACAGAAGAAAACATAAATTCAATTAATAGTTTTATAACATTTCAACATGACATATTTTTTCTTATTTTACCCAATTTCATTTTACTCGCTTTGCCTTACAGCGTCATTTGGTCAAGACTTAGGTACCTACGAATTGAAAATTAAATTTAATTGTAATTTTTACAAATAAGATTTCATGCCTGTCCCCGTGAGACCAATGTCGGCTGTCAATTCTGCAGATGGGGGCGATGAGCATGTGCAGCTGCGGCAGGAACCGCGTTGTTTGGAAAGCGAAGAGGCTGGAACCGGGACGGACACGGGTGGGGCCCGCCGGCGGGGGTATTTAGCAGGGCAGCAGCAGCCGTAGCAGTGGGGTTCTAATTGGGTAAAGCGCAGTGGCAGCGGAATGCTATTTGAGGCTGGGTGCTTACAGAGGCAGGGATGGAACCGGATGCCGAAAATGAAAGCCCGGAACCCGGAATTCCGAACTCTTAAAAATGCCTGGAATTCTGGACCGGAATTTCGGACCCTAAGAGGAATTTCGGACTATCCGAAATCCGGGTTTTTTTTCAAATTAGAACGGGTAATTTTTTCGGCTCTATTGCACTTTATGAGTCCAATCGACTTTTATGATTCTTATCGACTTTAATGAGTCCAATTAGAGTTTATGATTCTAATCAAAGTTTATGAGTCCAATCAATTTTTTATGAGTCCAATCAAATTAATTAAGTTATTTTACAATCAAATTGCCAATCCCTTTTTTTGAAATTCCGTCTCATTTCCTATAAAAAGCCAAAGCACAGCTTGGCAGAAGATAGTCGAAATGTCCGAAAATGCCAGCTGACACTTGGCTAATGCCGACAAATAAAGAGAAAAATGCCATTTGACACTCGAGAACGGCTCTTACTATGAAAAATTCCGGATAGGTCAAGAATTTCTAAAAAAAGTCTGGAATCCGTAAGAATTCGGAATCCGGTTCCATCCTTCCACCCTTCGTGACAAGAATGCACACTAAAAACTGCAAGATTAAAAAAAAGTTAAACTTTACTTATTTAAAATATAATTCTTATGCCAAGTTCTTCGTTTTTTCTTCCAACCAACCAATGGCTCATGTGTGCCGTTTGTTTACACGGGTGAGGGAGGCAATGCCAACAATTTTCTCAACGAATTGGACTGTCTGAACAATTGTTTTATTAGTTAGTTTTTATTGATAATAAAAAAAATTATTATTGTGAAACTAACCTTTTTCTCTAAATCTCATCAATTTAACCCCTAAACTCAAACAAAGAAAATGTTCCTGAGCTTAAAAAAAAAAGTCCTGAACCGGAATTCCTGGCCCCAAAAAGTTCGATTATCCGGATCCGGATTTTTTTCCAATCAATAACTCTTATAACTTCTCATATTTTGCCTCTCTTTTCAAAATATGTTAATTTTTAGTTTATAATTTTTATGGGAAAGCTGAAACGATTTTCTTTATGAGCAAAATTCGAGGGTTTTAGGTCAATTTTCAGTTAAAAATCGCTTAAAATCTCACCTGTTTTTGGAAAAATTGTTTATTTTCTCTAATATTACCCCCGGGGTACTATTAAACATAGAATCCGGACCCAAAAAGGGTAGGACAACTTTTATGAAATTTTATTCTTATTTATTAGCATTTATTAGGTGTTAATGAAGAAACGCCGCAGGAAGATGAGGAAGACGTACACATCATCAAGCAGGACGTTTCAAAGCTTGTCCAACCAAAGAACAACAGCAGCAACAGTGCCGCGACAAGTTAGTCTATTTTAAACACAAAATAAAATAGGGATATCAGTTTTATATAAATAATAGATTTACTGGTTCTTAAAGGTCTGTAATACGATAGGTTTGCTAGCCCCTCCTAAAAATTTTAAAATTATCAGATTTTTGGAAGCACTGGTTACAATTCTAATGTCTATTTTGAAATTTTATCTACTTAAGTTTTTGTGTGATGCAAATCAGGGATGGACTTAATTTCGTTTCGTTTTCGTTTCGTCCCCTTTTTTCGTCACTTTTTGAGTTTCGTTTTTGTGTTTCGTTTCCGTCCACAAAAATTTCTTCGTTTAGTTTTTGTTTCGTGTTAGAAAAATCTATTTTTTCATTACGTTTTCGTGTTTGAAATTTCATTTTTTTCGTTTCGTTTTCGTCAAAGCAAATTTGGACAAAAAACACGAAAAAAATTAGCACTGGTAAGAATGGTGATTTGAATGTAAAAAAGTAAAAGGGAAAGGGGGCGAACCAAAATATATATGGCCGAGTTGTTTATGTTGTATAGGTTTTGTAACCATATTACTCTGGGTTCGAATCCTGTGTGGTGAAAATTTCTTCTTGAATTTTTTTTATCCTTGAAAATAATGTTATAACTTTTAAAATTTTTAAGGTGGAAATAAATTATTTTTAAATTTAAAATGCAATATTAAGAAAAAATTCCTAACAAGCCGAGCTAAATTCTCAAAAAAGTCCCGGCGACGCCTATCGGTACTGCCTCCCCTCAAATTCACTATGCATTTAGCCCCCAAAAAACAAATTTACGATGCATTTTTTGCATCCTTATCCAAACCAAAAGTTTTTGAGTGCTAACTCTAATCCGTAGCAACACGGATGGGTACAGTAGAGGCGGGATGATTTTTTTCAACTGCCACTTCATGTTTAATGCTTTTCATCAGAAAATTGGAAAAATAATTGTTTTTATATCACAATTTATTGGTTTAAGGATTTGACACTAATTAAAAATTTTCGTCTTTTTCGTTTCGTTTCGTACGAAAATGTATATTTTTTTGTTTCATGTTTCGTTTTCGTCCACAAAATTTTTTTCGTTTCGTTTTCATGTACGAAAATTTTTTTTTTGGTTTTCGTCCATCCCTGGTGCAAATTGAAAAAACAAAGGAAAACTCTGATTTAGTTTATCGATAATTAGACAATGAAAATTTAAAAAAAAAAATAAATTCGTAATCAGTGCTTCCGAAACCCTAAAGGACAAATTTTCAAGAATTTAAAGGGGAGAGTGGCAAAGGAAATCGGGGCCTGGATTCCGGTTTTGGAAAACGCACGCCTGAAAACTAAATAGACCTTTTGAATTATAATTATTTTTTTAATTTCAATCTTTTAGTCGACGATTAGTCGCAATCGAAAACCAGAAGCCGCCGCCACATATTGTAATTTGACCACTTTCGGATGGAGATGAATGACAATCAGTGCGCGTAAATCGACGATTAATCCTGATTTTTCATTACTCAAAAGTGATTTCGACAATGTGAAAAACAGTGCAAACCTAAATAAGCTTAAAGAGTTTAATCAAAGCGGGAACATGTTAACTGGTGGACCACAACTATAGATTCTGATGGGGCAAAATCGGATAACCGAACTTAAGAAAGCCGGCATTTACGAAAGGCTTTTTTGTTTCACAAATGGCCAAGTGGTTTATGCGTAGGTTCTATGAATATTCGGTGCTGGTTCTATCTCGTGATATGAAAAATATTATCTTTTATGTTTTTTATTTTCATTATCCTTTATGACTTTAATCTTCATAATCTTTTATGACTTTTATCTTCATCTTTATGTAAGGAAAAAAATTTCTCATTCTTTTCGACTAGTGCCTTTATGCCGAAATAAATCACTATACTTGGCATTTAATGTCTATTTACGGTCCTTTTTATGGCTAATTTTCTAACAAACTCAAACTAATTCTAACGGCTTCCATCAGCACCGCTTGCTCCTTGCATAAGCTTTTGACAGTACATTTCAAAATAAGGAACCTTTTCACAAAAGGACCTTCATTCCGGAAAACCCGATTCCGTTAATTTTCCGTCAAATCTTACAAATTTTATTTTACTTAATTCCGAGATCTTGATAAGAATTTTGCTTCGGGGAAACGGGTTTTAACCGACTTTGCCCTGCTCTATTATACATTGGCGGAGTCATAAGAGCAACAGGGGATGGGTGGAGAGAGAAGAAAATGTAAACCTGTCATAATCATTTCTTGTCTTCATTTTCGCTAAATTCCAAATTCATTTTCGACCCAATTCTTATTTGTAACCACTAATTTCCTTATATCGGCTAATTTTAATGACATTTTGAGCCAGATCACCCAAATAAATAACTAATTTTTATTCTCAGCAGTTATAAAAATCGTTACCGCTGAATTACTTCCTGTAATTATGCAATTAAAGCAAAAATCAATTCAATTTTGTGCTCTGAAAAATACACCATCAAACTGATTTCATGCATTTTTATCGTTTATTTCCGCTTTTTGGCCAGATGTGCATTTTCACAGTGGCAATTGTATGTAATGCGTGACCATTTCAGGCATTAAAATATCTCATCCCGACTCTTCTGAGGGATTTAAAATATAAGCTTTCCCCCGCCATGTAATAAGACCGTCCCGCCTCGGACATAGAAAACCCGAGGACTATTTTGTTTTATGAATTCTTTTTATTCATCTATTTAAATTAAATCTTTTATCCAGAATTACAATTGGTCTCGACAATTTAAACCATGAAAATGATTTTATAGCAATTAGCATCCGCGTAGAAAGGGTCATCTTGCACATCAGTCTCATTGTCATATGCATTTAAGCCATGAAAAACAGTCGCGGTCATTCCGATGGGTATTGTACAATCCTTTTAACGGGAAATTATCTAATTAACATTAGATTACGATTACAACAAAAAGTCAACAGCGGATTCTCTCGTCTGTTGGCTTTTTGACTTGTAAAAAAGCGATAATTACAAAACTGTACTAAAATAATATTCAAAATCGTAGCTAAAATTTGCTTTTAAAAAATTAGTTGTAAAAAGGTTTTTAATAAATGCATTTTTTGATTTTTGAAAACAATTTCTAGGAAGTGAACTTTAAACAATATTAAGCATTAAATATAATAGGAATTTAAAAAAGAATTTTCTTACATCATCATACTGTACCTTTAAAAACCATTTTCTATTGTGTAAAAGGACTACGTTGCGCCAAATGTAATTTCCATATAAGTAATAGCGCAAGGAAAATTTTGTCCCCGTGATGAATAAAATCAAGTTTAAGTCGGCGGTTCCTCCATGTAAATACAATTGGTTGCTAAAGAAACAATGGTTAAGCCATACTTTCATTTGGAGAGCCGGATAAAAAAACCCTTGGATAAATTTACACTTTTTAAAATATTAATCATCCCACATTATCTCTGTCTCAAGAATTTGACGGTATTTTTTCATTTGTTCGTGTGCGAATGCCAAACGATCCCCTGTTTCGGCGTTTTCCTCGAAACGCGAAATCACGGCGTTTACACCGCGCCGTTGGTAAATTCTTGTGCAGGTTGTGTCGTCCATGCACTTCATTAAGAAGTATTTGTTCTCGTCCCATGCCGGACTGATTAATATTTGATGAAGAAAGCTTAAAAGCATTATTTATTGTATAACTTGGTCAGTAATCCTCGTAATAATTTTTTAATTGCTCTACAAAATTTCGAATGCTTTACTACAAGACCTGACGATGTTCGAAAACGTGTCAGTACCCGCAAAACTTTCGATTAAAGTCCATTTTAAATAACTTATTTAATGCAAAAATTGTATTTAATTTAAAAATAGAAACCCCACATATGACGATTCTAGGCGTTTTGAAGATTGAGAAGGGAGAAGAGAGGGAGAAGAAAAGGAAGAGGGGTAAAGGAGAGGAAGAGGGGGAACAGAGGAGGGGGAAAAGTCAGTCGGAGAGAGGGGGAAAGGAAGAGTAGTAGTGGAGGAAGAGGTGAGAGAGGGGGCGAGGCAGGAGAGGGGGGAGGTAAGAGATGCGTAGGAAAAGGGAGAAGAGGGAATTGAGAAGGAAGGAGGAATGGGAGTAATGAAGAAGAGGAGGAAAGGGGCAGAGGGAGAGGTAAAATGGGGAAAAGGTAGAGAAGGGTTGAGATGAGGAAGGGGAGGAAGGGGGTAATGAAGAGAGAGGAGGAAAGGGCAGAGGGAGATGGAAGCGGAGGAAGAGTGGAATGAAGTGGTCAATAGGGGGACAAGAGCGATAGAGGGGTTGGGGGGGAGGGAGGGAGAGGAAGGAAGAATTAAGGAGGAAGGAAGAATGGGGGAATGATGAAGAGGAGGAAAGGGGCAGAGGGAGAGGTAAATAGGGAAAGGAAGAGAGAAAGAGGAGATGGGTAGGAGGAAAAGATGAAGGAGGTCTGAGAAAGAGGGAGACTAGAGGGTAAGAGGGACGGGCGGGGTGGAGAAGGAAGAGTGGAAGGAAGAGGGGGAGGAAGAGGGGGAATAGAGGAGGAGGAGAAGTCAGTCGGAGAGATGGGGAAAGGAAGAGGAATAGTGGTGGAGGAAAAAATGAGAGAAGAGGGGGGGGAGGTAAGAGAGTTGAAGGAGGTGGGAACAGGGAATGAAACAAGTCGGAAAGAGAAGGGAAAAGGAGGAGGAGGGTTAAGAGACGAGGAGGGGGGAGGAAGGGGGCAAAGGGAGAGGTGAAATGGGGAAAAGGAAGAGCGAGAGAGGAGATGAGAAGGAGCAATGGAGAAAAGAAGTGGGAGAAAGAGGTGGGGCTAGAGGGCAAGAGGGGTGGGGGGGAAGAAAGAGGGAGAGGGGGGCGGGGGAAGAGGGGGAATAGAGGGAAAGGAAAAGTCGTCGGGGAGAGGGGGAAAGGAAGAGTGGAAGGAAGTGGGAGAAATAGGGGAGGAAGAGGTGAAGATGGGGAGGAAGTGACACAATAAAGAGAGAGGAGGAAGGGGGCAGAGGGAGAGGTGAAATCGGGAAAAGGAAGAGAAGGGTTAAGAGATTGTGAGGGGGAGGAAGGGGACAGAGGGATAGGCGAAATGGGAAGAGAAGAGAGAAAGAGGAGATGGGTAGGAGGAAGAGATAAAGGAGGTCGGAGAAAGAGGGAGACTAGAGGGAGAGGGACGGGCGGAGGGGAAGGAAGAGTGGAAGGAAGAGGAGGAGGAAAAGTCAGTCGAAGAGAGGGGGAAAGGAAGAGGAGTAGAAAGAGTATCGAGGTGAGGAGAGGGGGAGGAAAAGGGAGTAGAGGGATACTGAGAAGGGAAAATAAAAGGAAGAGGAGGATTGAGGAGGATGGGAGTATTAAGGGAGAGTGAGCAGAGGGAGAGGTGGGAATAGAGGGGGAGGAAAAGTGGTCAGAGAAAGGGGAAAGGAAGAGTAGGGGAGGAAGAGGTGAGGAGTGGGAGGAAGGGTCATAATAGAGAGGGGGAAGGGGGCAGAGGGAGATGTGTGCCATTTGCTTGAAGCTAGCTTCACTTTAAAATTACGGAATGCATACTTCGCTGGACCTCGTTCGTTTGCAGAACGTTGAATGCGCGAAGCCAGAGATCCATATTCGTTTTCGTCTTCTGCGATGTCATTGCTGCCCAATTCGTCAATACAATGCGAGGTGATAATCTCGGGCCATGCTCTTTCCTTTAATAAAAAGGTAGCACTTTCTCATTATACAATCATTGCGGAATACATAAATAGAAATAATAGGCATTTTACAATTCCGAATACCAGAAACAACGGAAATTTTTCGAAAAATGACCGAAATATCCGGATTTTTTAATAATGCCCCGAGGGTAAAGAAAGAATAATTCTCGAAAATTTGAAAAATAAGAAACCTTTTTTTAATTTTTGAAAAAATGAAATTCTTGCTCTCAAAATCTGCCAATAAATTTCGAAAAAAGACAAAAATTAACACACTCAAAAGTGATTCCAAATTAGAGAAATTTTAGTGATCCTATTTTCGGGCCTTTTTGTTTGGGTCTGGAACAGAATTCATGAAGAACCTTCCTACAGGTTTCCTTTTATATCCGGTGAATGCTGTTTAAGATGCTTATGAATGCATCTATACCCTTAAATGATGTTGTTCTTGTTTGGACTCAACCGATTATTTTTAGAGTGCGATGAATACATTTCGATTAACACGTACCAAATCAACAGTAATCCATGAATGCATTTTGCTGGCCATTTGCTTCACCGTTTTATCGTACATATGGAGTTCTCTTTGAAAATAATGGCTATTGCTTTCCGCTTCCAGACTCGCGCACATAATTCCAATCAATTGCTATAATTAAATTTAAATTCGTTAATTTTAGAAGATTTTACAGAAGAGCCGATCATTAAGTAAAAACCGGAATGCCCGCACATAAAAACTCAAATAATAATTTGTCTTTCGGTATTTTGGTGTAAACAAAAAATCGTACAAACACAAAAATCGAAATTCGCGGGTCAGTTTTATACACTTACTATTCTAGCCATGTCATTGATCATGAAGTTGGCGTGGTCCAACAAAGGTTGACGTCTTTTCTTATAAAGCGTTGACACGGTTTTTAAAACGCATAATCTGAATTCATAAAAGGTTAAAAATATTTCTAGCTGCTGGCCTCATTTTGGAACAATTAAATTAGCTCATAAAGGTTTTTGTGAATGCTGCTTCATCTTGCCTTACATTCCGGCTTTATGATTAAATAATGGAAAATTAATAATTGAAGCTGACTTTTTTTAGGATTTTGCTTAGCGCGAATTAAGAGATTTTGATTAAACATCCGTAATTTTAAAAAGATATTTTAATCGAGTTTCTGCTGGTGGTTTTCGTGATCGCTGAGCACAATCCGACATCTTTTCAGCTAATACAATGTCGTACTATAAGGTCGAAAAATGATTCCGTGAAATGAAATTTTTTGGTTCTTTATAAAAGCATTTTTTAATTTCTCGACCTTTGGTTCGAATTCGAGCCCAGGATTCGGGATTAGGTGATATAGATGTCGTGTTCGTGATCAGCGATCACGAAAACCCCCTGAAACTTGTTTAAATATTTTCTTATTTGAAAAATTGGCCAAAAAATTGATAACGTGAACTCCATAAGTAGCGTTTTTTACCTAGCTGAGTTGACCCTATTATAAGACATTTATATAAGAATAAGATTGTAAATTTTACCCTTCATTAAACGGTGAAGAACCACCAGCTGGCTCTGCATAAAACTGCCCAAAAACGGTGTTCAAAAACACTGTGCCAAAATGCTCAGACATTTCTTGCTGGGTATTGATGTTGGTAAAATTCAGTACATCAGTTTTTGATAAAGCTAAACGAACATTTTAAACAAAAATTGTAAGTATCCGTTTCAGATTAAAAAAGTGTATTCAATTCTAAAATTGGCACACAAAAATACCTTCTTCAACATAATCAACGTGTTTATCTGCAATATGATTGGGCATTTCCATCATTTTAGCCATCATGTCTATAAATATAAACATTTTTAGGGCATTAACACATAGGCTTGGATTTTTGTTATGATAATTTTGGTTTCTTTTTTCTTAATAATTAGCCATATTAAGGAATTTATAACCATTGTCATAAAGTATAATGAATTTGATTTTTACCTTTTTTCCAGAAATCGTATTCGCTCGAATTGGCAAAGACGCTGTTTTGATTCTCAACCAAACTATCCATTTTCCGTTGCATTTCATATGCCTTTGCGTAAGTTTTGGCATCCCTTTTTGTTGTCAGCTGGCAATTTTTATTGACGACACGGTCAAACCACTTAATGTTATTTTTATTATTTATTTAATTTTAAAAGTACTTTTTTTTTTGTCTAATTATGAAATATCATGTCAGAGGTTTTCGTTCTATACAAAAAATTGTATCTTTGTTGTAAAGCATGGACAAGTAAATAATTCTTAATAAGTTTGTTGAAAAGGCTAAATATGAATAACAATTTGACTGAAAAATAATTTATAAAATATTGCTTTTTCTAATTGATCTATATGCTTTTATATGTGATCTTATCGCATTTCAGATTTTTCGTTGCCAGTAAAGTTAAAAATTAATGCTTTAAGGCTCATTTTCTTTGAAAAAATTTAAAGTTACCTAAAGAAAAATTAAGGATAATTTCCAATTATCGCAAAAGATACATTAAGCAGAATTCAAATATGCTCAGTCCAGCTCTAATGCTATTACATACCAGTAACTGCTTCATTGGACTATGATCTCCGTATTTGCAGTACCACTTAAACTTGTCAACATAAACATTGTTTCCCGTGTGAATAGCCTCCTGCATGTAATGATCATAGTACGAAATTTCCAAGGTAACCAACTAAAAGAAGAATACGATATTTTAATAGCCGACATTGATATCCATATTACTATGCCTACGCACTAAGTCTAGCTAATATATCCCGGCGAGGACATCCCGGTAGTTAGCCAGCAAAAAAAAAAGAAAGAAACTCGTTGGTGAAAATTAAATTAAAAAAATATTAAGTAAGGCCAAAATAATCATTGTAAGTAGGCATGGGATTTTTAGGTGCTAAAAATTCAAAAATAGGTACTAAAATAGGTGCCAAAAAGGCAAAATTTGGTGCCAAAAAAAATCCAAAATAAATGCAAAAATATGTGTTGAAGTTGATGAAATCAAGCTCATTTATGCAAAAAATCCCATTTGAGTCTCAGTTTTTATTAATTTCGCCAGCACAATTGCAAATCAGATACATTTCGAGGTTTTCGGGGGTAAAGCGCATTCGATGTCGACCTCATTTGTCATTAGAAATTTAGCAATCTGTTTTGCAGAGCTTTATTTTTGACTCATTACCCATTTAAAAAGGACCCTTCGGTGAATACAAAAAATTGAATTCAATTTTTCTAAAAAAATCGACATACCGTATTTTCTCTAATTGAAGCCCCGGGGCTTCTATTTTTCAATCACCCTCTAGGGGGGTCTTTAAATGGAAGGGGGGTTTCAAACGGAGGGGGGCTTATATATTGCAATCAAAAATTTATTTGCTTCGTAAAATTTTTTTATAATTCAAACGATTGGTCACTCAAAAAAAATTTATATTTTTATCTTAAACTAATCAATTTCTTTAAAAATTCCTGCCAAACGTCTGAAGGTATTATACAATGAATCCGAAAGTCAAATAGACAAAAAAGTTTGGGTGTCAAAAACTGTCATAATTGATATTTAAATTGAGAAAATGAGCGGTTTTATGGTACGAACATATTCAAAACATCAAACAAACTTTTTTGAAATTAGGAAGCAGCTCAACTGTTTGTTCAATGTTTTAAATATGTTCATATGAACACAGAAACCTAAAATTTTACAGACTTCTTCGAAATCGGTGTCGAAACCTAACCCACAACTTGCTTTGGGTTTCAGATGTCTTACTCTATGTTTGTCAGAGCTCACCATTGTTTGTTCAATATCGGGTAGCCGATTCTGAATCGGGTGATTTTCAATATCGGGTGCAACAAATATTCGACATTCGGACCATCGTAATAATAAGCTCTCAATCACGAACCAGACCACCCTGCACAGAATACTAAAATATTGCGGTTTTGGATCTCTATCTGATTTATTACGGGTTATATCCTCAAATTTTTATTTTCCAAAACCTTTAGTACCTAAAAATCTTTGTTTTATCAAATATTTTCTTATAATTATTTTTTATTGTTCGCATCTTGACTGTGTTGTTAGGATTTGCACTTAGAGAAGGGGGGCTTCTATTGAAAGGGGGGGGGCTTCAAATGGAGGGGGGGCTTCTATTTTTCAATCCCCCTCTAGGGGGGGGGCTTCAAATGGGAGGGGTCTTTAATTAGAGAAAATAAGGTAGGTAGCTATATGCATATACCTATGTGTTATTGAATGATCAAAGGAATGATTGTAAAAACAATTATTACAAGATCTAAAGTACTTGGAGCTAGTAAAGTATGTTAAAGGTTTTCTTGGTCCAGGTGGTACCGAGCCCCAAAAAGATTCTAAATTCCGGATTATCCAGAAAACATATAAAAAAATAATTCTTAAGTTTGGTGCTAGTAATACCATCCTTAGAAGTGGTGCGCACTTTATCGGCTATTTCGCCAGTTGTATGTATTGGGCCCGGAAAGTCTTGGACCGGATCAGATAAGTCAAAGCCTGGGCATAATTTGTTTGGGCGTCCTACCTGTTGATACTGTCTCATCGATTCCGTGTATTCTCTGCGCGCGACCATGTCATCAAGCTTGGTTGTAATTTCTTCAAGTCTTTTTGTGATCTTCTTCTCCAAATTTTGTATCGCCGTCAGTTCAGGGGAGTCTTCCTGAAAAACATGTATTAAAAAGTATGATCACCGCTCTAAATCTCTTGTTCAAATCCGTGAAAAATCGCTAGTTTTCTTTCCGCAAGAGCGGGACGGATACCGCAACTAGGAAGCAAAGCAAATTTTGAATAGATTATGTAATTTTAATTTAGACAATTAATAAATTCTTTGAAATTTTTGCTTATATTAGTTCTTGTAATTGGATGAATTTTCTGGTCGGTATTTTGGTGATTTATTATGAAATACACTAATTTTATTTTGTTAAGCAAACCAAAGGCACATGGTAAATATATTATTGGTTCAATATAATACCAATTTTTAATTTCATATTATTTACGAATATATTTACTTTAAAACCGATTTTGGCAAATGCATATGCAAGCTCCCCGACGGGCCCAGCAAACTTCATCAAGGTGAAGGTTCCTTCCTCGATCTTTTTTAATTTTTCGAGCACGTCTGTGCCGGCATCCGTCATGTCTTTAAAGCTGTTGACGAAGCCCTCAACATCTTCCACCACTGCAAATAAATTTAATTGAAAGATGTACCAAAATTTTCTCAAGAAAATGAAATTTTTATGTGAAATAACTTTTATAGTCAAAATACTTTATTGAAATTATTTTAAACTTTCGATTCAAAAAAAAACACAACAATTTAAATGCACCAAAACAAAAATATGATAAATCGATCTTTATGACAAAAACCATTTTTATTAATTACGTTTTATTGTTCGAAATTAATTTATGCATTTATTTTCAGCTAATCATGAAACTCAAAAAATTATGACATGAAATGTTGCCAAAATTTGGGAAATAGCTGATAGGGGTCTCTATTAGAGGCTAGAAGTTAAAACTAACCGCCAGCATTGGAACAGAGCGCACAAAAACTAATAATGCCAATTGCCCATGGGCACATCCACATTGTGCGCACGAAGACGGACAATGATACCCTTTCAAATTGCATATCGATATAAATAAAGTTAAGGAAATAAATTATTTAGATTTGGACTTAATCGAATTTCGAACTTAAATAAATTGAAATAATTTTTTAAAATTTCCTTGGGCGCCAAAGGCGCCACACTTTTCCATAAAAAACACACATACTTCTTTTATTCATAAATCTATGTTGAATTTTTTGGATTAAAAATTGGTCAATTATGACACACTCACACTTCCGCTGCTTTTTGACCGAATTTCGTGCAAATTCACACAGTGCGAGCTGAAATAACACCTTTTTAAAATTGCAACCGATATAAATTAAAATTAAAGAAATGTTGGGACTAAATTGAATTTTTTCAAACTCTAAATAGAAATTTTTAAATTTCGGTGCGCCGCCAAATGCCACAATATTTCCATAAATAAATTTTAAAACATACAGCTTCGTTTATTCATAAATCTTTGTTGAATTTTTTGGCTTAAAAAATTGCTTAATTTATGACACACTCACACTGTCCGCCGCTTCTTGACCAAATTTCGTGCAAATTCGCACTCAGTCCGGACGGAAATGACACCTTTTAAAATTGCAATCGACATAATTTAAGTTAAGGAAATATAAGGACAAAAACATTATTTTGCAATATTGAAATAAAATTGAGACAAATAATCACATTTCGTGATAATATTTGGTCAGGCCACTTAATGGAATTTTGAGCAAAAATAATTGAAAGGAAGACAAAACGTAGGTGCTGTCAATCACCATTGCTGTATGTATTGAGGCACAGTGTGTTCAATCAAAGAGGAACTCACATGCTATTCAAAATGTCTTTAATAAACTCATAGTTTTGAAAGAAATACTTAATTGTATTATTAATAAATTCAAATAAATTCATTAGATCTCTAACAAGCGGCTTTAAGCTGTTTGAGCCTTAAAAAAATCCCTTTTATATGCAAACCCATTTTTGAGAGTTGCAATAGAAATATAATTTCTCGTGTTTTGAATATAGAGCTATGTACGTTGAGGCGTGACAATTTGCGGTAAAAGAAGCACCTGTTGTTGTTTACGCCAATTGGTCATTCTTTTCCCAACCAATTTCCACCCCAAGGGGCCAATGACTAGAGCCTTAAATACATACTTAGACCGAGAAATGCTATTTCTCATTCGATCACTTTCTCCACTCCCGTGTGAAGAGGGGGGGGGGGTCAATCAAAATGTGACAAATAGCTTTTTAAAAATTCTTATTAAGTGTGCAAATAATTTAATAATTGCAAGTAAGAAACGAGAACAAAAAAGAGAAATATATTTGCACAATTTGAGTAATAAGCGAAATTCTATCAGCATATACATTTTTAAGATCAGCCAGCGATTTATAAATCAGCGGCAGTTGAATTTATGCAAGAAGATAGGAAGGGGTGGCTTTCAATCAAAAATGAAACTCTTGCTTTTTTATTTGTATTTTGGAAATAATAAATTGGAAAGATACTTGTATTGTATTTGAAAAATCAAATCTTTAAGGCTATGTTTTCGAAAACGCCGCTATTGCCCTCCCAACCAACCTTCAGCAAGCACAGCATTTAGTATCTTTTATCACAAATACTCATTAGGCTTGCCGCCTCTACTGCTAATGAATAAAAGTGACATGGCATAATAATTTTTTTTCTTTTATTTTAGTCAAAAAATAATTTTCTATTCTAAGGTAACAATGAATAATGAATGTACGGACATTAATAACATGAATTATGTTCAAATCCAATAACTTCCAGCAACACGGCACTAATCTTTTTTCCACTCATCAGACTTTTTTGTGTTCTCCTGTTTGGGGAAAGTAAATTTTATTATAATATTGTGTCCATATCTTATTTTAGATACACCCGTTCCACTCAAATAATCTCACCTTTGAGTGCGCTTAAATTCCAATAACACCGACTTAGCCTTTCGAACGATATTGTAGTGAGGAGGGTGAAGTCCATTTGCTTACCATTTGGCTTGTTGCTGAGGTGCACTTTGCTAACGGGAATGTTCAGCTGAGCGCATTTTGTGTCAATCGCAATGACCTCGGATTGGAATTGAAAAGCCGAACCGTTTCCGGCATGGACTGAAGCTTCAGCAGCAATGTCGAACAAAGCGCGGACGAAGCCGACATTTTTCGCGCACTCATCTAAGAGATTAAGCAACGCTAATGATTGTATTTCTATATTAGTCCCAACTAATTCGGCCTCCCTCCTCCCCAATTTACACCTGAAAGGGTCGATAAGCACAGTCCCCGGGGGCTCTAATATGGGAGCACTCATTTCTTTTTTTTTATTACCAGCTGCGTGAAGGGATGCATTGAGCTCGTCCACAATATCAGTGCCATCACCGCTGCAGCCGGCAGATGATGAGCTCAGTTGACTTTTCAATTCTCCCGCCACTCTTTCGGCCTCAGAGCAAAGCGACGCCTTGGACGACGAATAAGACAAAGTGCCAATGTGATTGGACATCATCAAAACAATTTGTTGACTGCCCTTACAGCACGGGAATTCTTAAAAATTATTGGTTTAAATTAGGATTGAGCCGGACGTGAATTCCATGTTTTTTCAAACAGTCACATTGTCTAAAAAAGGTCAAGGAACATCACCCTACTATTATGATTATTAGAATTTTGTATTCTAGCTAACCCCATTTTGAATAATTGATAAAGAAATATGACTGATAATAATAAATAAAAATATTAATTTCTATAATTGGTAAATTGGTCTTGTCTTTTGTAGTCTCATTAAGTCCAGTGTTTAACTTTTAAGGGATTATATAAGAAGAATATCAATTGTCATACGTGGTGCCGAAAAGCAATATTGGCACAGCAAACAGGCAACTGCGATGGTACAGAACAACGAGAATGAAACGGAGGACATTGATAAAATTTTTTTTTAGATTTTGACAATGAACAAATAATATTTATGCTTTTAGGTTGATGAATTTGTATTTTTTCTCGGTTTCTTAAATACAAAATTTTTAGGAGAGCACACCAAATGAAATGAAAAGCCGACGTGGAATGGACATTCTTTGACAACAAAATTAATTTAATTGGATCCACTTCCTAACTGCCATTGACAAACAAATGGGCTAAATAATGCTTAGCATTTTTTAGCCGTTGTAAGAAAATCACGTGAAATGAATCAAAAATCCAACCTTTTAAAATTGCGCAATGTATTTGACAATATCCGGCTAATTTTTTTGTGAAATGTTTGCTTTTTTTGTCGAACTAAGCAAAGGACTGTGCAGCCTCACTTGGAGGAGGAGGGCATTCTTCCGCCTCAAACGTATTTAAGCAATAAATTAAAAAACAAATCTACCAACCACCGGCACAAAATCTTCATACATTCCTCGAAAATCAAAAAAATAATCACATATAATTCAAAGCGATGGCATCCTTCCATTCATTATCGCTGCTCTCCATCATCGCAATTGTCTGTTTGTTGTGCCAATGCTGCTTCTCGGCACCACGTATGACAATTCAAATGTTGCACATATTTCTGGAATAAAAAACCCACCGTATCAAAAAAGCATCCACCCACCAACAGAAAACACCCCTCCGGTTACATTCCAACTCAAATAGATCCCAGCCACCCTAAAGGCGGTATTAAAAATGGGTACGTTACGGTTTTCAATTGTGAATTTCTATCAAAAAATTAAATATTTTAAGAATTCCCGTCCCGCTCAATCCTAATTTAAACCAATAATTTTTAAGAATTCCCGTGCTGTAAGGGCAGTCAACAAATTTCAACTGAGCTCATCATCTGCCGGCTGCAGCGGTGATGGCACTGATATTGTGGACGAGCTCAATGCATCCCTTCACGCAGCTGGTAATAAAAAATAAAGAAGAAATGAGTGCTCCCATATTAGAGCCCCCGGGGACTGTGCTTATCGACCCTTTCAGGTGTAAATTGGGGAGGAGGGAGGCCGAATTAGTTGGGACTAATATAGAAATACAATCATTAGCGTTGCTTAATCTCTTAGATGAGTGCGCGAAAAATGTCGGCTTCGTCCGCGCTTTGTTCGACATTGCTGCTGAAGCTTCAGCCCATGCCGGAAACGGTTCGGCTTCTCAATTCCAATCCGAGGTCATTGCGATTGACACAAAATGCGCTCAGCTGAACATTCCCGTCAGCAAAGTGCACCTCAGCAACAAGCCAAATGGTAAGCAAAAAATTCAAATTAACTACCTAACAGAACCTAAGTTAAAACTCCCCGCCAACCCCCACATTTAAGCCCTCCCCTCAAACGGTAATTCTTTTAGATGTGGGCTCTAATACAAAAAAATGGTACCTTGCATTTTTCCCGGACAGGTGCACATTGTTCTTTATAAGCCGAGAAAAGCTGGCACACGACAAATCACTAATCAAAATTAGTAGAAGAAATTGACGATGCTGAGATGGGAGAAGATTCGGTTGTTTCACATTTAGTGTTTTGTTTGTTTTATAGGTAATAATAAATTGAAAATTTTTTATTCCCAATTTGTGCTCAGTATTTTTTAATATACACCGCCCTTATCAGGGATCAACCGGTTTCATTGTTGCTTCCCGACTTTTAAAATTGGGCAAAAAAACGGGTTAAGTACATAAATGCGAATTAGAAATGCCAGAACCGAAATATCCATGAGATAATTATGGTAGGATTTATATGCTAAAAAT
The DNA here is from genome assembly GCA_024500135.1 of Heterodera carotae. Taxonomy (NCBI): domain Eukaryota; kingdom Metazoa; phylum Nematoda; class Chromadorea; order Rhabditida; family Heteroderidae; genus Heterodera; species Heterodera carotae. Next base: position 83 of record JAKKIK010000542.1, on the reverse strand, counting down.
AGTAAAAACTATTATGAATATAAAATTGTTGAGTATACACGGACACTAAAGGAATCGGAAGAAAATTTCAACAAAACAATTAC